>JBBPCY010000082.1:6327094-6354106 GCA_037974405.1 Brachyalestes nurse
TGTGTGTGTGTGTGTGTGTGTGTGTGTGTGTGTGTGTGTGTGTGTGTGTGTGTGTGTGTGTGTGTGTGTGTGCAGTGTGTTCACCTTAAACAGAGCAAAGGTCCTGACGCAGTACGTGGCGAGCTCCACTGTGTCCAGTAAAGAGACCTGCATGAGGCCATACGTCTCGGTGCCTCTGCTGGGCCAGTACTGATCGCACTTGTTCTGCACACAGAGCAGCACATAGTCACTCAACTGTTAATGCACAGACCTCAGAACACCTCACTAACTCATAAAGCAGCTCTATGGCAAACATTCTTCTGCTACATACAACACCTCACTGTTTCATACTAGGGATGTCCCAGTCAAGTTATTTTGCCTTTAGTCCAGATACTTAAATACTGAGCATCTGCCAGTATAAAGTCCAATACAATGTATTTGTTTTTGGAGATATGATACAGTTAGTATGTTCAACGTATTAAACTGAGCTAATACTCAACAACATTCAAGCATTAAGTTCAGGGTAAGGTTTTTAATACAATGCATTTTATTTTGAATTCTCATGCATTTAATAGCTATTTAGTTGAAGGCTAGCTAAAAAATGTTGATTGTGTCCTCAAAGTGGTCTGTTACCATTCAGTTTTTAAAGGACTACTTTTTGAGATGCCAGTTTCATGGTGTCATGTATCTAGTTTAGCCGTATTTTGATGAAAGTTGGCTATATTTGTCACAGTTGGAACAATGAGGTAAAAAAAGAAGCTCATACCAATCCATTAAAACAACTGAAATGTCTTGATCAGCTCTGAAACCTTTTAAATCAGTTCTGAGCATTTCTATTATATACAGTAATACACTATACACTATTTACACCAGAAAAGATTTGTTGAGCGATGCCATAGAAAAAGAACATATTTTGGTTCTTTAAAGAATCATTAAAAGATGTAAATGTTGTCAATGAAATGTGTGTGAAGAAACTTTTTTAATTTTCTCCATATAAATCTAAAAAGAACCCCTACATTGGTTTACATTGTGTGGAGGTTCTTTATACATTCACACTTCTCAAAACTAGTTCTTTAGGAACCTAAAAAGCTTCTTGCGCAAAAAACCCTATGTGGCACCTTTTTCTTTTTCTTTTTCTATCAGAAGACACTCTATTTATTCCCTATTTAACAGTTCCTACATAAAAAGACTGATCTGACTAGACCACTAAACCAATGGTAAACTGGTATATTTGGATGCCGGTAACATGCAGTGATACATCGACCCAGGCTGTATGGAGGTGCAGAAAGAGAGAGACACAAGGAGAGAGTGGAGAGGTGAAAGGAAAATGTGTAGGAGAGCTAGCGATAAGAAAAGAGTGCGAGAGTGAGAGAACAACAAAGGAATCTGAAGGAGACATCTTGCCTTGGAGAAGAAATAGGAAGGCATCTGGAGAACAACAGACAAACACATCAAGCTTTGATCTACTGAGTGACATGAGACAACAGGCTGACTGGTAGAGGAAACATTATTAATGAGCTTTTGTCTCACATTAGAGAGCGTAGATTAGTATGTGATGAAATAACTTCTTATCAGTACAGAACAACAGCATGTACTTTAAAAAGACAGCTTTACACAAATTCCAAAAGAAAACAATGGCAAGCAGTAACTGGATAAAATGCAAGTAGCTGATTGGATGCTGGCTCATTATGGGATTGGCTTTATTTATTAAAGTCAATTATTCTCACAAGTTAAATGGTTTCCATTTATAAACAATTAAACAATGAACCAGTTAATGGTTTCCATTTATAAACGAATGAAAAATTAAATAATTGGTTTTTTTTGTGTGGGACTGTTTTACCAGTGCATTTTGTTTATTGTTCTTACCTCAGAAACATGAAATATTGAGATATTTGTATTGTGGAAACGACTTTAAGTATTCTGATATTGATATATCGTCATATCGCCCAGCCGTATCTGCTACACTTGATTATATTATTATCAGGTTTGCTGATCATGCTTGCTTTACAGTGTATACAAGTCTTCATTTGACCAGTCAAAATGTTTCTTTTTAAAGTGAAAGAGAGAATCACAGGAATATTTTTGCCTCTTTCCTATGGCAAATGAAAGCTTACTCTTCTACACTGTCTTAAGAGCACCACCACTTCTGATTTCTATGAGTGAGCGAGAGACCCACTCATAGAAATAAGCAAAATCAAGTTTGTCATCTAGGTCCATTTCCTTTCATGAGGGTAAATAAGCAGATCTGGTGGGTAGATTTGCTTCAGCCACTCTACACTGTGGTGTGTTACATATAAGCATAATTTTGCTTGTTTTTGTTAAAATTAGTTTTAGAAAAACAAAGTGATCTGCCAGTGAAATAAAACTGTTCCAATTGATAAAATTATTTAAATGTAATTTGCCACTATAATGATTTCAGAACAATCCTAGTCTAAGTTTGTTCTACTGCCCTGTACAATGCATTTGATGCACACAAACACACATTTACACATATATATATAAAAATGTGTGTGTGTTTGTGTGTGTGTGTGTGTGTGTGTGTGTGTATATATATATCTGTTTTCATCCACCGCTTTATTTGGGGACTTGCAGATAATGCTTTTTACTTTTTGACCTTCTAAAACATTTATAATTCTACAAAATGCCTGGTTAGATTCAATTAATTTAAGGCTATTAATTCCTCTACATGAATCTAATGTGGAAAGGTGTACTCCAGTGTTTCGGACTGAGAACCTCTGTTGTAAATTCTCCCTCCGGGTCAATATAATGATATTAGCTGTTAGTACATTTCTGTAGGGTGTGTATATACATAAGCATGCTCACTCTGGACTTTTCCTCCAGCTTGGTAATCATGATGATGTTAGCCGTGTGCTGTTCCCAGACCATCCTCCAAAAGTCGCTGATTGTCTCGGGCATCGGCCCCTGGGTGGCTATATACGCACCCTGCCGACGGTAACCATCGATGAAGTTGGCATTGATGTAGTCGCTGCCTGGTTGACCTACACGGTCAGAGCAGAAAAGTCACAAAAGTTTAACAGCCATACAGTCTTCCATATTATACACAAAAAAGACACTTAGCAAAGTTATTAGATTATTCAGCATACAGAATTCAAAGTTAAAGCAATTGCTGAATAATACATTTACATTTTCTCCCTTTTCTCAAATGCCGACAATCGCCCAGGAAATGTGCGGTAAGTCAAAACATCGGAAACGTGCTCCTTTAGTTTTACCAAATATAGCTTATAAATAATTATGAATTAGGGATATACAAAATACAAGTAAAATAAAAAGATACAGACAAAAACATGCATAAACTGTCATAAAAACAAATTCAAACTAAGTTAAATAATCCTCAATCGTGAGAAATAATCTCATATCAAGGCAGTAAATGATTTTTCCTTCTTTTAAAAAGAATATTTGTCTTGAAAGCACTTTGTGCAAAATTAGTTTATTTTTAGAACAATTACGTTAATCAGTCACACTTTGAAATTTTACAAAACAAGCAAAATGTCATCAAGATCATATGATTACATCATTAGTTTTTATCTGAAATGAAGATATTTAAGGGGATGTGTAGAATTAAATGTTATCCTTGTTTATTAAAACCCCCTTTTATTTACCCCACTGGCAAATGTTCCTGCTTTATATAAGCCTTCACTCTCATTTTCAACATATTTCTCAAATTTTTCTTAATGGCTTTTTACAGCATACTATTCTTATGTAGATGACATACTGCTGTCCACTTAGAAAACAGTATGTTAATTAGTGTCAATCTACGTGAGATCACTTGAATTACTGCGCCTATACTTGGTATAAGAAGAAACTGTGTTAAACTACTCCTTTAAAAAGAAGGATTCTCTGTATCTCAGACATACACATTCATAAGGCCACTGCTTGCTGCTTGCACACCCACACATCTACACAGATTCCCTCACCATCATTGTTGGAGAGCACTACTCTGGTGTGGTCGTAGGCGATGACATTAGCATAACGGTTCTTTGGTTTGTTAATCTCCAAGTTTGAGTGCTCCCATGAGAACTGCTGCCCAGGGTCAATAGACTACATGGAGAGAAATGTCAAAGAAATGTCAGGGTTTACAATCATTATCCAACACTTACTGTATAATTACATTCTCACACGCAGCCTTCCCACGGTACCTGGATCGTATTATAGTGAATGTCAACATGCACATACACACTGCTAATTTATTACGTGCGCCTACCTTGTCGGTACCTACACTATTTGGACAAACGTATTGGGACACACTTGTTTTTCAGGGTTTGTGCTAGGCCCCTTACTTCCAGTGAAGGAGAATCTTAATGCTTCAGCAGACCAAGACATTTTGGACATCGCCATCCTTCCAACTTTGTGGACCCAGTTTGGGGAAGAACCTTTTCTATCCCAGCAGGACAGTGTCCCAGTACACAAAGCAGCTCCATAAAGACATGACTGGAGGAGTTCAGTGTGGAAGACCTTGACTGACCACAGAGTCCTGACCTCAACCCCATCCAGCACCTTTGGGATGAACTGGAACGGAGATTGTGATCCAGACCTTCTCATCCAACATCAGTGTCTGACCTTATAAATGCTACAAAATGAATGGGCACAACTTCCCACAGAAACTTGAGGAAAGCCTTCCAAGAAGAGTGGAAGCTGTTATAACTGCAAACAGTGGACCAGCTCCATATTAAAGTCTATGTATGTGAATGAAATGTCATTAAAGTCCCTCTTGGTGTAATGGGTCCCAATACTTTGGCCCATATAGTGTATTTTGTTTCCACACATTTTATCACTTACTTTACAATTACTGAGTGTAGTCTGTTGCTGAGAACTGTCCAGCACCCAGAAACACCCAGCAACCCCCCTAGAAACTGACATCTCACAAAGATGAGGGGCGAGAGGATAACTGACACAAAGTTTTGCATGGAAAAGAAAGTTATAATTTCTGAGTGTACACCAACAATGTGCACCAACAAGGTACATGTGTCTAATAAAGTAAAAGCAACTGTACACAATATGAAGAAACCCTAGCAACCCTGCTAGTGCAACACAAATTAACTTGCCATTTTCTTTTTGGTGTCACATTATAATGCTGGTGTCTTCTTTGCTAAGAATGGTCCAACTCCCAAATATAGTCAGGTGCAATGTTGGTCCATTTTCAGTGACTGACAGGGTAGGAGAATGTGCTACAGTCAGTAACTATAGTAACTGACCTACAAAGCGTACCAACAGCTAAGTATCCAGGGACCCTTCCTTAGTGAGAATACAGGTAATGTAAGGTGCACCCATTGCAGACACACTTGTTTGATCAAACACATACAGCTTATATAATCTCGGCCAACAGACTGGGACTGAGCAGCTATACATGAGTCAAAGTGCCATTTGTGGACAGAGTATTGGGCTGTGAAGCAACAGAACTGTGATTTCTCACAGCAGTGCTTTAACTCCTGGTGTTATCCTAGATACGGAAAGGCTGCGACTGCAGCTAATATACATTTTAAAGTAAAATATTATTTTTTTATCTTATTTGAAGTGTAATTTAACTAACGCTGGGTATTGCTATTGCCCTAGTTACTACTAGTACCAAAACATTCCATGCCATCCAATACCAAACCTTAAGCATTAAGTTGTATCAGCATTCATTAGTGAATAGGCAAGTTCCGAAACTAGATTATTGACTGGCTGTTATAAAGTTACATCCATATTATTAATGGCAGTGCTTCATTCTTAATCTTCAGTCCTTTATTCTCATTAAATACACCCACATCAAGCCCCCCCCCCCTCTCCAGTTTAGGTCATACTCATTTTTGAATAAGAAAAAAAAATCAATGTAAAAAAAGTATCATGCAGAAATTAGTATTCAAATGAAGGTCTCTTAATTTCCTAGGTCAAATAGATATGTCGGCTGAAACAGAAAACAGAGACAACTGAGGTTTTATCAGTACTGGCCAAAATATTAGCAAGAACTGCCAATCACATCTGTCAGTAAAGCTCTGTTTAATTTAAACTATTACAGTGTCAAATAAAAATATGAAATATAAAACTATACCAGCTGATGGTAGTTAGGTATAGGATACACAAGTAGACTCCCAACTCAGTATATATATGTCAGCGTCAGACCATACATGAACACACTGCGTACTCATGTGTGACCTTACCTCGTACTCTTGAGAGAATCTCAGATTCTCATTGGCTTTCATCCTCTCTATGTAACTGGGCAATTCTGATATAGCCACTGGTGGATGACTGGCCATACCTGCCAATGAGAAAAACATGAGATCAGATTTAATAATTGCTGCACTTGAGACCATGCAGGTAACAGGCATCTGTCTTTTAATTCAGCGAGACTTTCAAAGGGACAAGAAAAAAAACACCTAGGCTGTTTTTCATAGGAAGAGGAAAGTAGAGTGATTATATCAGAGTAAGAGACAGCAAGTGAGAGACAGGGTGAAAACAGACAGAGAAAGAGCAGTCTTGCAGGCTGTCAAGATGTTATCATACACATTAATTGCTGCTATCACTGGCATTTCTGGCCATTCAGGCGAGTTATGGGGGATGGGTAAAAGTTTTGTTGACGGGTTATGTATGGGAGGGGGGTTGCGGGTGCAGCCTTAGGCAACTGTCTGGGTTGCCTCCGTCTAGACACACCAATGTCTGTTATTGTTTCATTGTGAGTTATTATAACAAAACATTATTAGCATTTCAATACAATTCTGCCTTGGATGGAATGTGATTATTGTGTCTGTCTGTGCATGGGAATATATGGTTAGTCTTCTATGGTTAATCCTGATGGAGTAGCGGAGGGTGTGTGTAGCTGAAAGTTAGGAGGTCCATAAAAGAAGGAACAACCAAAACTAACTTGGTAAGCGCCGATAACCAGAGGAACGCAAACCTAGAAAGGAGACAGCACAGTTTTGAATTTGCTTGTGTGTGGGTGCGTATGTGGGTCCGTGTTCCGGATTAAGAGTAAACTGATAAACCAAATATAGTCAGATGCTGTGCTGTGTTAAACACTGTAGCAGGGATCACTGGGTTTTAGCATGTTTTGGATAAGAAGACATGTTGCCAGGTATTTTAAAGCAAGCATGTATTACCAGGTGTTGGGAAGTTGATTCTGCGGAGCTCCACGGGGTCAGAGGGATGCTGGGAGCTCATTGATTTACCGCTGCTGGGAAAGCTGCACTTCCTGCCTTCCAACTCTGCTCGCTTCCTGTGACACCACAGAGAACGCACAAGATTTGTTCCCACGTTTGAAATGTTCATCTTTAATTATGATCGTTTCAATGACATTTCAATCATTTTTAAAAGTGAACCCACCTATCTGGTTTGCTGTTTGTATCCAAGAGAAAGGGAAACAAAAAAGAAGGAAAATATGGCATCAGAGAGAGATCCTACATTCAGACATTTATAGCATTCACAGCTCCTCCTAAATGATTTGTCCTCTTCCATGGCATGCCCTTCATTCATTTTCTCACTAGTTCCTTACTATTTCCTCAGTTACATATACATTCCTTTGAAAATGGTAATACTTCTAGGAAAGTAGTTTACTTTTTACCTGCAGTTTTACTTCACACCCTGTTCCTTGTGTAATTTTTAGTTTAGTTTCATTAACATCTGTGCTTTTTAAGCTTTAGCATTTTAGTTTAAACCAAACTGAAATCCATCAGTTCCTATGCTGATGGATGCTGGGTGTTTTAAGAAATCCCACTGCAGTTCTACAGAGAACGCAATACATTATTTGAATACAAGAGCATCACCCACTTCTGCCTTTTGCATATTCACATTTTTCACAGTTACCTCTTAAAGAGGAGGATGAGGATGACAATGCTGATGATGAAGATGACGGCCAACACCGGCCCCACAACCCAGAGAAGACCCTCCTCTTCGTCTACGATTGGCTGCGGTTCCACGTCCGAGAATACCACGGGGTCAGAGAACGGGCTGGTTGAGCACACGGTCTGTCAAACAACCAAGACATGACAAATAAGAAAACCCAAAACACAGTGATTCACTGCGGTGTACAATCTGTGTGAACGATAATAGCAGCCAAACAAAGAGAGAGAAGGCACTTTTAAAAAGTAGACTGGATATTTCACCCTCTTTCATGCTCAATAAAGTAAGAATGATAAAAAAAATAACACTGACGTATACAGTGTTTCATATTTTTCTCTGGGGCAGCTGGTGGCCTGGTGGTTAAGGAGTTGCCCCTGAAATTGGAAGGTTGTGGGTTCGAAGCCCAGGAGTGTCAGTGGCACCATTGAGGTACGCTTGAGCAAGACACCGTCCCCCACACACTGCTCCCCGGGCGCCCACTGCTTCACTCAGGTGAATGGGTTTAATGTAGATGACTCAAGTAATTTCCTCCGGGGTCAATATATATATATAAAAACAAAACAGGACATCACCAGAATCGATCAGACATGCAGACCTTAAACTGTATTTTACAGAAATTCATAATTATACATGCCATGAATAGGGCAAGGCAGACTATTGCTGCTTCACTGGAAACACTGTCTCCCATAGTTTATTCAGAAATAAACCAAAAAAACAGTGGAAATAGCATCACAGAATCATTCCGCTTTGCCTGTTGCAATCTAGCTATATTTCCCGGTAATGTGCCAGTACCAGTACTGGGATTTTGTCTTGGGTATGTGTGAAAGAGGCCTATGCAGCACAATGAGAAATAATTTTGTTCATGTCATACAAAAACATCTAATTTCAGAAACATTCGCTTATCAGTTAAACATTAATTTGACTATTTTACGTATATTTATATCAAAATTATTTTGGACCATTTGTATCAATTATTTAAACATGCATGTTCACATAATAAAAAGAGCTTATTAAAAACATGTTGTAAAAAATAAAACAAAAAAAATGAAGCTGCAAACTTTTAATAGGACCGATCATGAGACTACGACAGCAACTGCATCAGGAAAGTGTTGCCTCAAATAAATGATCACTCTTTGTTTTCAAATACCACTTTACTGTGACTTTACTTTTTTGATAGATTTCACTGCTGTTTACATGCTGTTGAGTGCTGAAATCAATTACTGTAAGTGTTTAAAAAGCCCATTCTTAGATGGGAAATGGAGTGGCGAAAGAAGGAAAGGAAGAGAAGAGATAGAAGGTGTGGGGTGAAATATACTCACATGCTGACCCAGTTCCAAGATAGCCAGCACAAAACAGACGTACTCCTGTCCGTTGAGCAGCTGTCGGTTCAGGAATGCTCCATACACACGCCCGTCGCCCAGCTTAAATTCTGATGGAAGGTTCTGGAAGTGGGCACTGATGTACGATTTCAGCTCGGCCTGCCTCCGCAGACGTACTGTCCGGCCTGTGCCATTAATCTCTTTCAGCAGCTGAAAGTGCCAACAGATAAGTACATACAAAGTCAACGTTTTCCCAAATAATTTTCCAGGCCTATGTTCTGTGAACATCTACAAGAATTGTGAACCAAACAAAAAATTAGCTAACAATTCAAATAGTGAGATTCTTGTGTAAAATAAATGAAACTGCTTTTTTACACAAATATTTTACATGCACTATCTGAACAAAAGTACTGGGACGTCTAACCATAACACCAACAGGGACTATAATGACATTGCATTCAAATCCATGGACTTTAATACGGAGTTGGTCTCCCTTTGCAGCTCTTCTTGGAAGGCTTTCCATAAGATTTTGGAGTTTTGGGAATTTGTGCCCATTCATTCTGTAGCATTTAAGAGGTCAGACACTGCTGTTGGATGAGAAGGTCTGGATCACAATCTCTGTTCCAGTTCATCTCAAAGCTGCTGGATGGGGTTGAGGTCAGGACTCTGTGTGGCCAGTCAAGTTCTTCCACACTGAACTCCTCCAGTCATGTCTTTATGGAGCTGCTTTGTGTACTGGGACACAGTCCTGCTGGAATAGAAAAGGTTCTTCCCCAAACTGTGTCCACAAAGTTGGAAGCATGGCAACGTCCAAAATATCTTGGTCTGCAGAAGCATGAAGACTGAGCTTCACTGGAAGTAAGGGTCTAGCCCAAACCCAGAAAAACAAGTGTGTCCCAGTACTTCTGTCCATATAGTGTCTGTATAGTCAACTACGTAAACATCTTCAAAAGTCATCATAACAAAAGTCGCTGACAAATCTACCATGTGCATGGAATTTTAATCACAGGCAAACCACAGTACCTCATCTAAATTCATTTCATCTGGATCACTCCAAGGATTCTGAAAGTTTCCTCCTCTTTGCCTCTTTAGTGGTACGACAACAATGTAGAAACCTCTGGTAAAACATAAACAATACCATAATAAGTACAAACACTAATGTCTTCAGGCCAAAAAAACGTAGAAGCATGCTCACGGTTGAAAGGATGTTTATTTTTACATAGTTAGTGGTGTTTTCAGTACCAAACCAAATACCTGAAAAAGAAAGCATGATACATGTTTTTTGGGTGTGTTTGTCTTCCAGACTAAAGCTAACCTGACATTAGCTTGCCCCTGCACAGCAGGCAGCTGCAGCGTGGCTATGCTCTGGGCGCTGGTCTTTTCCAGGAGCTGGGGCTTGCTGGGCAGCAGGTTTGGAGCGGTCATGGCCTCTGCGCGGTGCTGGAGACCACCAGTGCCATCAGCTTTGTTGGTTAAGAGGAAGGTGTAGAGCGACTGGGGCTTCAGTTTAGTGATCAGCTTCTGACCCAGTTTACCATCCACCTCTGCGGTCTGGCCATCCCCATAGGTGATCTGAAGGAGGACGGAGAAGTGATATAATAATGATAAAGATTTCAAAATAAATATGATCAAATTTTTTTCTAAATAAATATGATCTTAAATACTCCTTAAATATAAAATCTGATTATTAGCATCTGAAAATATCAAGTCCTAAAAGCCCAAACAAATAAGACAAAAATATTATACTTTATGTATTGAGGAAAATGATCCAATATTACATGTCTATGGCAAGGGCATGTCAGTCTTTGCTTTCAGTATCTCGTCAGACCACCTTGTGCACAAATAACTGGAACTAAATGTTTCTGGTGAGGAATTTTTTACCCATTCATCTATACAGAGCAGCTTCAACTCTGGGATGTTAGTGGATTTTTCTCATTTAAACTGCTTTAGATCCTGTCAAAACATTTCTATTTCTTTAGAGATTACATGGCTTTGACCTGGCCATTCCAAAACCATTATAAGCAGAAATATAGAAAATTCTAAAGTGTTCAAGGCACCACTGTTATTTCACATTATAAATTCATCACACAATTTAGTCTTTACACATCATACATTTGACAACTTAATTGTAAGTATGTTCTGTTCTTTTGTATGTTTCTGTATTTCTTAGTACTTCTGTTTGCTGGTATATTTCACTTTTATTATGTTTATTTGCACACATTTGCCATGGATGAAAGTCATTAATTAATACAATTTTAATATCACTACAGCATCCATGAATGAAAGGCACTAATAATGAAATTCTACTATCACTATTTAACACAAGTACTGTCATTACAACCCTCACACATGTGGATCCATGTACCAAGCCATTGTGTTTTACTTACAATGAAAGTGTGGGCTTTATTTTGGGACGTTCGTGGCTCCCAGGCTAGCAGTGCTGAACTCTTTAAAGCTGCTTTCACACGGAAGTTCACTGCAAACACTGTAACAAAGCAAAACATAAAATCCCACCACATATCAACACTGAATCAGGAGTCAATACATTAGTGATGCCTTTAAGAAGTGCATCACAGGGGGCAGACAAAAGCAAACATCTGGAATTTTCACTGGACAATCGACTTTCATGTTAGCTGCTAAACTTCACGCGTTAAAATTACATCTGGAAACCTACCCAGTACATACTCAACGTTGAAAATAAAAGTCAAAGCCCGTTTATTATTTTTGTCAGCTTACAATCGCCAAATGATAGTATTCCACACAACCATTAAGAGATACATTTTTGTACATCTTACCTATTACATTTTCCCAAAACTGAATATTGACAAGCCTGAACACCCATTTCAGATTCTTCATTTATCCAGTAGGTGTCAGTCTTTTTAATACACCTACACCTCACCTTGGAACAGGGCGTTGATGAACTTCACCAAAAACGAGTAAATAAATACACGTAATGAAAGATAAAAACACGGGGACCAACATTTCAAGGATAAAAGACAGACAGACAGACAGACAGACAGACAGACAGACTCTGTGCATGATCAGGGGAAAGGGCATGTGTGCGAGTGCGTGAATCTGGATGTGTCCTACCTTCTTCAAGTGGCTGTGTTCTAGTATATAAAGGGGGACTATAGGGCCCTGGGCCGTCGTCGTTTACCACACACACTCTGACCACATACTCAGTGTCTGCCTTCAGCCCTGTAAGAACCACAGCGGGTTCCGCCACCTCCGTTTCCATGGCAACGTCCGTCCCGTTACTGTAGGTGAGCGCGTACCACACGCGGTAACCCTGAATCGGGCCGATATTTCTGGGCTCTTCCCAGCGCAGGGTAAGGGACGTTGAGCCTACGCTGCCAGCTGTTAGGTTGAGCAGAAAGCCATGTGTTTGCGCTGATTCCGAGCTCACAGCTGTTACGCTTTCTGTGGTGGCTGCGTCCTCTGGCATCGCTGCGGTAACCTCTACGGATGGGCCGAAACCCCAGGCCCCACGAGCGGCCAGGCGGAAGAGGTAGAGGCCCCCAGCGCTCAGGGAGGAGACTGTGTAGTTCCACTCATTTTCCCCAAGCTCCACTTCTGTGAAGGAGTCGGAAATGTTCTCAGGCCGAACGTATGACAGCCGAAAGCCCAGGACGGGGGAGAGGCCCGCATTTGGCATCGACCAACTTAACAGCGCAGTGCTGACTGATGTAGCACTGAATGTCAACGCTGGGGCATCTGGCACTGTGGAGGTAACGTGAGAAATACTGTAAAACACACTTACAGTGAAGTTTAAGTTTAAAAAAAAAAGACCTCCTTCACTCTGCTCTCAGTAATTTAACCCCAGAAACTATAAGCACACACTATGGGAAACATTTTAGCTTCAGAGAAGTTAACAGTAGTGTTATATACAGTCATTTATAATAGTTACTTTTGAAAGTGTGGATTCTTCTGTGGTTTCGACTGACAATGCATTTATGTTGTAGACAATTTTAATCAATTAAACTCTTGTACTCTTGTTTTGCATAAGTAAATACATTTATTTTGAATTTTAATTGTACTAAATCGTCGTGCATTTCATCTTGTTTTGTATTAATAAATAATTATTTTTTTTGTTAACGCCATGTACCTCCCAATATCATGGCTGGAATGCGTGTGCTCTACCTTGAGCAGCTGAATGGACTTGAACTAACTGCCCAACTGCATACGTGAGCTAACAAGATTAGCGGTTACGTGGCTAGTATGCTGAGTGATGGAGGGCAGGGAGGAACATCATGTCCATTCAGAAAGCATCACATCAAGAGATGGAGAGAGACAAAATGCTTATTATGCTCTTTTAGACTCCTGGCTACAGCTGATTGTCACATTGCTGGTATTCAAGCGCACAATCACCCAATGATGGCACAAACCCATAGAGAGTTTCGTTTCTGTCATTATTGGACAGTTTCAAACGTCAATGTAATTCACTATTTAACAAACTATTCATCTGAATATTAATTATAGAATTTTAGAATCGCACTTAAATTGAAGTGAAGAAACCACAGCTGAACTTCTGTGTTTCTTAAAGAAACAGCTCAGCAAATAAAATCTAGTTTTCGATTTTCCCCAGACATACATGGTTAATGTGACTAATGTGATTTTGAGGATTATACCTGGTAGCCGGCAAAATATTTAACTAAATGCACCAAAGTAAAGCAAAGTCCCTATCTGTTTGTTTATATTAACCACCCCCATAACAAAAACATCAACAAAAAACCCCACTAACATTCACTGACTATAATATACATACATGCTGGTTTAGTTCGGATGACGATGGCTTTGCTACGGGCTCCATCGCCTTTGGAGGTGAATGCTGCCACTGCCAAAGAGTACTCGGTGTTTGGCCACAGATCTGACAGAATGAGTTCCTGAATTTGCGCGCACACACACACACACACACAAACACACACAGTGCTGTTTCCTTCTGCATGGTGCAATACGTTACACCACTGTCATGAGAAAACCTTTGGGTAGTCACGACCCTGTGCGCTGCCTGTGCATTTAATAATTCTAGAAGCTAACATTAATAACCGTAATAGTATCTTGTATTGAAGAGGTACAATTTCTCCCACTATTTCTTTTGCTTGAGAAATAAGCTACAAGGTTGCTACAAGATATTGTCATGACAATGATGATAAGTAAGGATATTAAAAATAAGGTCTGATGTGAGAATGTGGAAATGCACAATAAGTGTACTCACATATTGAGCCGATTCATTGTGCAGCTAGATTTGAAGTTAAATCAGAAGAAAGATTATTAATGGCGGCCAAAACAGCTTTCATTTCATATTTCGTTGAGTTTATAATAAAAGGATGGTAACCTTATCAAATATTACTGATTACTACTACAACATTTTATGTTAACTATAGATACACAAAGGCAGGGTTTTACTGAGACTGTGTTTTTCCACCGTTATCATTATCTCTATCACATCAGGCTAATAAAGCAAGAAGAGGCTAATGGAGTCGAACGCTGATTTTATCTGAAAGTTCAATGCACATTTAAGTGTCATTAGCTGGGTTAAGTCCTTCACCCAGCTGCCAGCGCTCATGAACATAAAAATGATCTATCAGAATAACAGTCAGTATGTTGTATTTTTTGTTTCTTCCACTGACAACAGCAAGGACCACCTTTAAGATGCCTAATTTAACAAACACTATTTTACTATTTGTACAATGTGAGTTAAAATAGTGGAGTTTTATTCCATTTGGAAATAAAACAACATTAAATGTTTATTAAATGTATTGACCGATTATACTTAGATAAAGTTTGATATGTTATTTCAGTCATTAACTATGTATATATTACATAGTGATGCTCCGATCGATCGGCCGAAGATCGGTATCGGCCGATCATCACATTTTAAGACTCGATCGGCCGATCTTAGGAACCGATTACAATTGATTGTTTATTTTGTCCTTTACCTTTCACTGTAGTACTGGACAATGATTAAATAAACCTTGTGGGTTGCATCAGCCATTTTGTTTATTATCTTTTGTCTTATATTAAGTATCCTGATGTGCATAGTGTTATGCATAAACCCCATTGTAAAGGCATATTAAAATGTTCACTATGTAATAAATACTTCTTTGTGATTCTTTAGTACTCTGTTAAAACAATAGTTACATTAGATATATTACTGTAAAAATATAACAAAGGCAACGTTTATGGTATTACTTTAAAAAAAGGTGATCAGAGAGCTTACATATCAGTTATATAAACCTGAAGCATCAGAATCGGCATTGGTATCGGCCGATCGCCATGACAAAAAATCGGTACTTAGTATCGGTGACAAAAATCCTGATCGGAGCATCCCTAGTGATTTTAGTGTTGTGTATTGGCTGTTAAAGGGTCCATAGCATCACTTTTCTGAAATTACAAAAAGTCTGAAGTCTGTAAATATTTTTCAAAATTGTACATTTACCCCCCCATCCATACAGTCCTTATATGGGAAAATAAGCTACAAAAACAGCCTAAATCACAGTTTTGCTTATTGTGGTGTCGGTATTGCAGAAACCGATATCATGATAACGATTAACAGATCTGTCTAGCGAAAATACATTTGTGCCATTGAAGTTTGCAGCCCAGTTTCTGTATACAGTACTGTGCAAAAGTCTGTTTAGATGAGCAGTGACTGTGTTTTCTCATTAATATCTCTAAATATAGTAAACAAAATGTAAGAATAAATACAAATAACCACAAACTGTAAATAGTGATTTTATGTACATTATATCAGTGTGTTCCTTGTGGAAGTCCAGTATT
Organism: Brachyalestes nurse; assembly: GCA_037974405.1. NCBI lineage: Eukaryota > Metazoa > Chordata > Actinopteri > Characiformes > Alestidae > Brachyalestes > Brachyalestes nurse. The sequence continues at coordinate 6,343,003 of JBBPCY010000082.1, forward strand.
ACTTGTAGTTTCTATCAGAAACCTGGTTTGACTCAATCAGTCCTTCATTAAATTAAATCAGGAGCTGCTGATGGAATTTCATAAATCCAGACAACTGGAGGCATCGAGGAGAAATCTGGAACTGAACCTGTTTTGTTCTTACCGACTCACAAAATATCTGCGTTTTTACATGCAAAAACAAATATTGTATTACTGCATTTATTCTAATGTTAACTTTGCATAGCAGAAAAACACAATAACTATCACACAGAAAAATGACTAAACAGTTTTTGTACTGTACTGTTTATGAGGACTGTATGAACTGATGTAGGCGATGCTGTTGTATTAGTAGTAGGAACGTCTGGTTGCCAAGTTTGCGGCCGATTGCCCAGTTTGCGTTGTTTTCTGCTCTTGGTCTTTGGGTCCAGATGTGTTTCGCCATTTGTTCCACCGCTTCCTCCTCCTGTCAGACCTGAGGCTTAGCAGAACTTCTCCTCTCTTCTCTCCGGGTAAATAAACGCCAAGAAACGCACCGTCTTGTTTTCTTCACACTGAAGAGTTTATGCCTCCTTTCAGGAAGAGCCGTGACACACTGGGCCTTTAGCCCAGCTAAGAAATGACCACTACAGGTACACACTTCCTGTGAGGGTGTGCGGGTGTGTGTATGCATGTGTGTGCAGATGTGAGAGTGTGTGTGTATGCGCGTGAGGGCATATGTGTGTGTGTGTGTGCATAAATGTGTGTGCGCGCGTATGAGTGCATGTGTGCGAGTGAGAGTGTGTGTCTATGCATGCGTGTGTAAGACTGCATATGTGTGTATTGATTCCTGTGTGAGTGTCTGACCGATTACAGGCTTTTTTCCAGCAGCACATCAGTGCGTCTTTGACTGGGAGCTGTAACCATGGCAACCCATGGTAGCCTCTCTTTCAGCGACAGCCACAAGACTGTTGGACTAATGAACTCAATCCTCTCCCTCTCTCTCTCCCTCTCTCCCTCTCTCTCCCCTTCCATCTCCGTCTCCCTCTCTTCCTTCCTCTCTCTATCTCTGCGTAGCGGTATTGCCTTGTTTGCAGAACCATCTGTTATCCGTGTGTTTATCAGTATTAGTTTGTTTCTGTTCGAACGAAATACCATCTCTCTTTCACCAGATCTGTCCATCCTCTCTCCTTTCTTCTTTCCTCCTGATCGGTGAACCTGTGCTTTAATGGAGTATTGTTGAGGCAGCAATTAGTCAATAATAAAGCACATCTGACTTAAGTCCTGAACCAGAGTAGAAACAGGTGCAGATGATTCCAGATGATCAGGCGGTGATCAGTATACTGGTGGTGCTGAATGCTGAGTGGTTGGAACTCCTTTATCTAAGCTCTTTGTATCTTTAGGCACTTTGCAGTCTGTTGCAGTAAAACATTTGTTTCTGTTTCTTTTATGTAATCTACTCAATATGTCAAAGATTTATACATATGTGTGTGTGTGTGTGTGTGTGTGTGTGTGGCACGTGAATTATGGCATGTGATTTGGTGTGTGTGCGTTGTGAAATGTCTCAGTGAAGTGTAAATGGAAACATTTCTTTTGTGTCTCATGTGTTGAGGGTCGCTGTGGTGATTGCAGGCCTGTGATTTGTCAAAAGGTGCTCTGGTCTTGTGCAACATCCTATTGCAGAGGCCTGAGCTGCAATATAGAGAAATGAATAGTGCATTTTGTTGCCCTGCATGAAGCAATAATGTTCTTAACAGTGCTTAACCACTGTTTGTGTTACTCATAATACACTTGGGAGGAAGTAATTTGTCTGTAGTATTTCTTTAAGTACAGGATTCTTTATGTATCTTCAGTTTTTATTTGACTTTTGATTTTTCATTGTTTCATTGTTTAAGTTTTATTTTTATAACATGGCTATGGGTTCAGCCATCCAGAACCAAAAATGGCTTGGTGGTGGCCCCGGTGGTGCAGTGTTGCAACACCAGCTTCAGAATCAGAAGATCACGGTTTGAATCCAAGGTGGCAGGAGATTTTTTTTGGTGGGCAAATGTTTTATTGCCCATAAAACCAAAGTCTTGGGGTCTCCAAACACTGGTTTTATAGCAACTATGCAATCACACGTTGCATTTCTTGCAATCTGCTTTTGATTGTTCTTGTCTTGTGTGTTTCTGTGCAGACGAAACACAAGCAATTTACTCCAGGATGAATAAAGTTGATTCCGATTCTGATAATGTTAAAAGCCACGTCAAAGCATTTCTTCTCAGTTTTTCCCGGAAACATCTGTAAAAAGACATCATCCGACTCTGAATGTGTTCCGGTGCTTCTCAGCAGTGCGTTGCGTAAGTCCCTGGAGTGGGATAAAATAAAGAAGTACTCTGATCCAACGGTGTATGTGTTGGCTGCCGTTTGTGTAACACAGTGTGGTTGTTGCTCTATTGGTGGCCGAGAATAGTTTTATGGTTTCTATATAGTTTTTACGGTTTCCAATTTCTCAAAATGTCTGCAGAATTAAGTGGTTCGGTGTGAGTCACAATAGTTCACAGTGGTGAAGAATGGAACCATATGTGTACCTCTAAAAGCTCCCTCACAGAAAGTGAAATTCCATTAAATGGTTATGGTTGCACCACCTGACGCCTGAGATGTTGTTCTACCTTTGGAGAAGGTTTTCGTCCTAAACAAATACCTCCATGGTGGAGGTATACATGCAGGGCGTCATGAGGCAAAAATCATTCAAATTCATTATTTTTGCATCATCAACATTCATATAAACAATCAGACACATGGAGCTTCACTGGAGGCTGATAGTGAATAAAACGGCTTTATTTGTGTTGGAGACGTCTGGTTCCATTCAACACCGCTGTAAAGAAACTGGAGTCCCTACAGTGAACACACCACCCACTTTGGGTGTTAAGGGGGACTTTTGAATTAGTGTGTGTGTGTGTGTGTATGTACAGGTTGCATGTACAGTCATTTTTGCACAAACTGACCTTTGATTGACATGTTCAGTTTTAATGTTTCAGCACTGAAGAGAACGAGTAATGGAAGTTTTACACATGAGTTTATGTGTGTATGTAGTTGCTAACTTGTGTGTGTGTGTGTTTGTATTTCAGGGCAGTGATGCCGGGCATGGTGATGTTTCGGCGGCGCTGGTCAGTTGGCAGTGATGACCTGGTGCTGCCCGCTCTCTTCCTCTTCATACTGCACTGCATATGGTCAGTAACTCGTTCAGCTGTGTCAGGCTAATGCCAAGATACAGGCTCAGACTGCACATACACTGTCCTTACACTCATCACACTCCACTGCACCCCACTACACCCTGCTGCTCTTATCCAAATGATGGGTGGCTCAAGACTTTTGCACAGTACTATATGTCGATGGGAGAGTTGAGTCTGGCAAAATAACTGGAAAAGTATGCGCTATTTTAAAATTATGTAAAGTTCTCCACCTCATGGACGAGCTTCTCCTTGTCCGCATTCGCTGTTTCAGTCACGCTCTAGAGAAAGAGTCTGGACTGACTGCAGTATTTAAGGTCGAATATCAGAATTTAAGCTTACTTCGCTTCAGTATTTTATGTGGAGCATCATTATATAAGCTTGGTTCTCTACAGTATTTAACATGGAGCATTTTATTTAAAGTGGGAACTTCAGTATTTATCTTACACCCACTGCATCTCATAAACTGATTATAATGGGAACATTTTTATGTAATTAGTAAATAAATAAACTTTATTTACTAATGGGTAAATATCACAGGGCATTATATATTATATATATTATACATATTATGTATATGTGTATATATATGTGTGTGTGTATGTATGTATGTATAAAAATGTATGCAGTTTCCTTCGGTATAAAGTTTTCTGATACTGATTCTTCGTGTGTGTGTGTTTGTGTGTGTTTGTGTGTGTTTGTGTGTGTTTGTGTGTGTTTGTGTGTGTTTGTGTGTGTTTGTGTGTGTGTGTGTGGTGTTTTCAGGCTGGTGGTTTTGTCCGTGGTTTTGTTCGGTCTGCCATACAGCTCAGACGAATCATGCTCCGTCACGCTGGTGGACCACGGCCGTGGCTACTTGGGGATCCTGGTGAGCTGCCTGATCTGTGAGAGCGCCATCATGTGGCTAAGCATGAGAGGCAGTATCCTGTACACTCAGCCCAGAGAGGCTGTGCAGTACGTCCTCTACATACGACTTGGTAAGAAATGCTGTCGAAACATGTTTTATACACACCCACCAGCCACAACATTAAACCCCTGAAGGTGAAGTATTGTATTTATATTAAGCAGTGAGTAAACAGTCAGTCCGTGTAGTCGATGTGTTCTTGAATCTGAGACACTTTGAGAAGAACCAAACGGTGGTTGTTGGACAACTGAACATCTCCAACATGGCAGGTGTTGTGGGGAAGTCCCGGTGTGCTGTGGTCAGAACCTACCAAAAATACTCCAAGAAAAAATTACTGGAGAACCGGACCCCCGAGGGAAGCGAAAACAGGTCCGTCTGCTCTGATCCCACAGAAGCTCTGCTGTAGAACAACTGCTAAAGTAGTTCATGCTGCTCTGATAGAAAGGGGTCAGAACACACAGTGCAGCGCCCCCTGCTGCATATGGGGCTGCGTAGCTGCAGACCGGTCAGAGTGCCCATGCTGACCCTTGTTCAACACCAAAAGATAATGGACATCAGAACTGAATCATGTGAGTGTGTGAGAAGCTTACCTGGAGAAGAGAGGGACCAGGATGCACTCTGTGAAGAAGGCGAGACAGTGGAGGCAGTGTGATGCTTTGGGTGATGTTCTGCTGGAGAACCTAGGGTCCTGAATTCATACGGATGTTCCGTTGACTCCTAAACACACTCTTTCAGCAGGATTATGTAACCTGCTGAACACTGCAAACACTGTTCAGGAACTGTTTGAGGAACATTAAGGTGCCTTCAGATTCCCCAGACCTTATTCCATTTGAGCTTCTGTGGGACAAATTGGTCTGACCCTTGGAGGCCAAACCTCATAGCTTACAGGACTTAAAGGACCCACTGACAGCATCTTGGTGCAGAAACACCTTCTGAGGTCTGGAGTGGTTCATGCAGGTGGTCTTGTTATGGTTGGTTGACTGATCACAGGTGTCTAAGATGTGTATGTATACATATACTTTATTTTTGCACAGTCTCACATAATTATGTACTTTCGATTAATCTGTCCTTCTTCCACAGCCATCCTGCTTGTGGAGCTGGTCTATGCCGTGGTGGGCATCGCCTGGCTGGTCCAGTACTACCAGCCCTGCTCAGATGACACTGCCAAGAACCTCGCTTTGGGTGAGAGATGGAGACCAGATTAGAATTCTCTGTGGGGTTTATTTAAAAGGGAGAGAGGATGGAAGAGGTGGCATTGAGGATATGAATGAATAGAATGGGGAATCATTTCAGTTTGAGAGAAAGACAGCTAGATAAACCTTGGAGTTCTTTCCAGTGTGTTTTTTTTACACATAGAAGCTTCACACACTGAATTACATACTGAATCCTCAGTCTGACGGTAATGTGGGGTGATTTCAATTCAGTATGAATTTGCATTGTGTTATTTTTACTATCTGACAGTAATAATTATGGACTGATTTTAATCCAGTGTACATTTGCATTGTAAAGTTTTACGATCTGACAGTAATAATTGTGCACTGATTTTAATCCATTATGAAATGTTTCTGTGGTTTTACACTAAACATCTTGGAGATTTGTGGAGTCCATTATACATTATCATCAAAAACCAATCAGACACACAAACTTCTGGAAAAATGAATGAATGAATGAATGAATGAATTGATTCATTGATTTCTAGATTAATTGATTGATCGATGTATTAACCAATTATTACATTCTAAAAGAGGTTTGACCGAGACAAGACAGAAGTGTGCTCATATTTGTGTGTGTGTGTGTGTTTTACAGGAATTGTGGTGTGTAACTGGCTGGTCATCTTCAGTGTGTGTTTCACCATGATGTGCACTTTTGACCCTACGGGCCGAACCTTCGTCAAACTGAAAGCCACCCGCCGTCGCCAGCGCAACCTGACAACATACACACTCAGGTAAACAACAACAACCCACACACACTCGGCTAAAAGAGTCAAGTCAGGTAACTGTGACAGCCCACACGCTGAGGGTGGAGAAGTCCAGCCCACACTCTGTGGGTAGCAGATAAGCAGAGATCTACAATTGATACCTGATATTTTCATGACATGCCTCTCATATCAGGATTTTGTCTTTCTGAAGTGAAAAACTTGTGAAATAAGATACAGAACTGTAGAAAGGATTATGGGCCACCCACATTTTGGTATATTTTGCTTTGAATCAACTTTAAACATATTAAACATATTATCAAACTGTCTTATCTTTGGCATAATTAGTTGATTAAATTAAAGAAATGGGAACAAATGTTGTACTGTGACAAGCTACAATGTGACTAAAGATACAAGGTGTCTAGATAAATGAGTTCCCACCGCTCAGCATTCAGCACCACCAGTATACTGATCACTGCCTGATCATCTGGAATCATCTGCTCCTGTTTCTTCTTGGTTCAGGACTTCGGTTAGATGTGCTTGAATTATTCAAATGTAGGTCATTGCGCATCTTAACAAACAAAAAACATTCCTCTGAAACTGGTCAGGTTCAGGAACTGGACTGAAAGTTCTCCAGTCCTTCGGGAAGCCTGGAGAACTGTTCCTCAAGACCACATAAAAGTACAAGAAAGTCTGGATCTTTGGAAGCATAATATGAAGAAATGAGGGGTGGCTCAAGACTTTTGCATAGTACTGTATATAATTGTTAATAAGGTAATGGGCTTAATGGGATGCTGTTCAGTCAGCTGCTTGTTGAAAGGCAGATTGTTCAACTGTTTAATGCTGGATGATGATGATGTTGTTGTTGTTGTTGTTGTTTACAACCTTATTGGTCTAAATCTGTTGTAGAAGACTGACCATACCTGCCATACACAGTGTATCATGACACAAAATTAGAGCTGCACGATATGGACAAAATATCAGTGTTGTGATTTGACTGCTGCATATTTAGAAGCCTTTTGATATACCAAAGGGCCCATATCAACATTTTTCTGGAATTAAAAAGTAAATATTGTTTTCAGATAGTATGTTTACTCCCCATATCCATACAGTTCATATATGGGAAAAAACTACAGCAGATTCACGCACTGATTTATTGGTTAAAAATTAAACATTTGTAGGATTACATGCAGTCGATTACATAACACCCAATAACTCAACTGGAGTTGTGATTGGTTGTAAAAATGCAAAAATACTATTCTATGTCTCTCAAACTGTCTTATCTTTGGCATATTGAATAGATTAAATGAAAAAAATGGGAGCAAATGTTTTATTGTGACAGACTGCAAAGTACCTAAAGATGCAAGACGGCTGGAAACGCTGTGATTGGTTAGAGGCTCATTTGCAAAACCGATAATTGTTGGCAGGCGATATATCGTGCAGCCCTACAGTGAATCATGACCTAATAATGTATTGAAAATAGTGATGTTTGAACACACACACACTGATGAAGCGCAGCTGCAGGGATGGTCAGAGTTCGGCACAGTTTGGTGGTTTTCCTGCTCAGCCACGCCCACTAAACCTGAGTTAAATGTGTGTTTGAGCAGAGAAATCCCAAACCTGTGCTGGACTCTGGCTCTCCAGGACCGAAGTTACACTCCTCTGACTCTGACGCTCAGGTAAACACACACACACACACACACGGCCCGCACGGCTCTGATCCTAGCACTGATTATACTGATCACTTTATCATCACTCGTCTCCCCCCGTCTCATCCTGGTCTGTCTTTCTTTTACCTTTTCTTCTTGTTCTTTTTTCCATTCTTCATGTGTTCCCTTCTTTCACTCTTTCTTTTTTTGGTTGCTTGTTTCTTTCTTCCTTCCTTCCTTTTGTCTTTTCTTCCATTTTTTTATGTCTTTTCTCTTCCACTATATTTTTTCTTTCCACCCTGTTCTTTGGTTCCATATTTTGTTTGTTTGTTTGTTTGTTTGTTTGTTTGTTTGTTTTTCTTTCTTTCTTTCTTTCTTTCTTTCTTTCTTTCTTACTACCTTTCTTTCTCACTACCTTTCTTTTTCTTTCTCACTACCTTTCTTTTTCTTTCTCACTACCTTTCTTTTTCTTTCTTTCTTTTTTCTTTCCTTCTGTTTCTTACTCCATTTTTTCTTACTACCTTTCTTTCTCTTTCCTTTTTCTTTCTTTCTACCTTTTTCTTTCTGAATTTCCTTTTTCATGTTTCTTTTCTTCTTTCATTTTTTGTTTGTTCATTTCTTTCTACCTTTTATCTTCATTTCTTTAATTATTATTTTGGGTTTATTCCTGTCTTTATTTTTTTTTCCTTTTGCCTGTTTTCTGTGTGTTCTTTCCTTGTCATCTGTTGTTGTTTTTGTCTCTCCTTCGTTTATTTTCATTTCTTTCTGTCTTTGTCTTTCTTACTTCTTTTATGTGTTCTTTCCGTGTTGTTTTTTTTTTCTTTCTTTCTGTCCCTCCTTCTGTCTTTCTTTCTGCCCTCTTTTGTCCTCTTTCTTTCTTTCTTCCCCTCTCTCTCTCTTCTCTCTTTCTCTCTCTGTGTCTCTCTCTGTCTCTCTCTCTCTCTCTCTCTCTCTTTCCCTCAGACACAGGCTGGAGGAGGGTCAGGCCAGCAGTTGGAGTCGGAGGCTCAGGTTCTTCATGTGTTGCACCAGAGCACAGGACTCACAGTCTGTAAGAACACACACACACACACACACACAGCGCTGAGGTTTCTGTTTTAATAACTCTGTGTGTAAATAGGCCTCACAGTTGGGGCTGGACTGCTCCTCTTCCACTTTTGGTCACGATTACAGGTGCTGCAGGATTGGACCCCCAGTTACCATAGCAACTTTTCAACCACACTTTGCATTTTCTGATGGAAATCTAGTTATTGTTATTATTCTTTTTGTAGCTGAAAAAAGGCCCTGCTTCCCCACCCCATTTCCGACCATTACCATCAACCCTAAAATCTGAGCCATGTGATTGGCCAGACTTAACCACATTTCCTGCTGGATCCTCACAAGCCTCACAGTCTTACCATCCATTAATTTTAAGCAATTCATTGTACATTTTTTGGTTTTTCATTTCAATTTAGGATATCACTTTAATTTCAGTTTAAATTCATTAGCCTTAATGACAATGTAAAGGTAAACACGTATTTGTACTGTACAGTTTATACTGAGCTCCTGCAGTGCTAGAATGTAAAATACTGATGTTACCCCTGTATAGACTGTGCCGTAATTAATGCATGCGCGTTTTCTTTGGTATGCATTGTCGTTTTCTTTGGTATAAGCAGGTAAATACAGTAATTAATTTAATTTACAGTAATAAAAATACAGGGCTTTAAGAAGAACATTCTCGAATTGGCTACTTTCAAACCTCCCGCCTCTGAGTACGCCCTCTCATCCTCGTGCTGGTTGTTTATGTTTGGGGTGGCGCTGAGCAGCGGAGGCTCATTCAGTTCAGGGGTCTGTTTGCATTGGTAACCGCCGCACCCAAACATAAACAACAAGTAATGTAGTCTCGAGGAACAGTTCCCCTGACTTCCTGAAAGATTTCAAAGTCTATTGTTTTCAGTCCAGTCCCTGAACCTGACCAGTTTCAGAGGAATGTTTTTTGTTTGTTCAAACACACAGTGACCTACATATGAATCATTCAATCAGAACAAAGCACATCTAACTTAAGTGCTGAACCAGATGCAGCTGATTCCAAATGATCAGGCTGTGATCAGTATACTGGTGGTGCTGAATGCTGAGTGGTTGGAACTCCTTTATCTAGGCACCTTATACCCTTAGGCACTTTGCAAAAAAAATTCCCATTTCTTTAATCTCATTTACGCAGTATGCCAGAGATAAGACAGTCTGATAGGTATGAAATTGTATTCTTTTGATTCAAAGCAAATCATAATGAAATCAGGGGAGCTGCACAGTACTGTTAAATTCAGCTCAACGAGAAACTGCTGAACAAAGATTTCTCTGTAAAGTTGCTCCACATTTTTCCAGGAGTGTTTACGAGTGTGAAACTTATTCAGAGTTCGGTGAAATTTCAGTTCTTGACTTGAATTGAATCTGACAGCTGGGTGCAGAGTCTGGCTGCTTTAGTTTCTCTGAGATGTTCCCACCAGGGCTGAGCTGTGTTTGCCTCCTCAGGACGCGTACTCGGAGGTGGCCAGCCTTTTTGCCGAGTTCTTCAGGGATTTGGACATTGTGCCCAGTGACATCATTGCTGGCCTGGTGCTCCTCAGACAGAGACAAAGAGCCAAGAGATCTGCTATTCTGGACCAGGTACGAGCTGGGGGACATCCGCCAAATTCACTGAGTTCAGGCTGCGCTACAGTTTAGAAAGTGAAGCTCCTGTGGTGCTCCCCATTAGATATAACTGGCCACTTACTTTGTTCTTCCGCTCACTGGCCACTTTACTGGAAATGCTCCGGGATCAATAGAATTTTCTGATTTTGATAATTATCATTATAATGAGATGGCTACTTTGTCATTAGCACCACCCTCCTGGAGAACATGGTCCATCTGTTGGTGTTTTGCTTCTCTAAACCTTCATCAGTTCACCATCCAAATAATATCTGTTCAGGTGTTTCTGATAAAGTGGCCAGTGAGTGGAAGCACAGGGTGTTTCCAATAAAATGTCCTGTAAGTGTCAGTGTATTAGAGTTGGTGCTTTAATGTGCAGCACTTTCTCTGCTGTAATTTTCAGGCTCATTCTGATATGCCGTATGGGCTGGCGTCTACAGGGACTGGGCAGTTCAGGGCAAGAATCCAATTTGTGTCCCAGAGGAAAACCTAGAGTGCAAATTAGAGCACAGATTCATGAGAACTGCCTTCAAATAGTGTGTTTGCTTCTCTCTTGCAGCCTAACAACAACATTTTAGCCTTCCTGTCCGGAATGCCTGTAACACGCAGTACTCGCTACCTGGACCTTAAAAACTCGGTGAGGCATCATGATGTATTTCATATTAAAACTGAAGGGTCAAATATATATACCTACTGTACATACTAGTGATCGACCAATATTGATTTTGTATTACCGATACCGATACCAATTATTTGCATGTTTATGTGCCCGATAACCGATATTCAGAACCGATATTTATTTACT
>JBBPCY010000082.1:6354206-6367350 GCA_037974405.1 Brachyalestes nurse
GTATCCTGATGTGCATAGTGTTATGCATAAACCCCATTGTAAAGGCATATTAAAATGTTCACTATATAATAAATACTACTTTGTGATTATTTAATACTCTGTTAAAACAATAGTTACATTAGATATATGACTGTAAAAATATAACAAAAATATAACAAAGGCAACATTTATAGTATTACTTTATCTGAAAAAAAAAAAGTTAATGGTGATCAGCGAGCTTACATACCAATTATATAAACCTGAAGCATCAGAATCGGCATTGGTATCGGCCGATCACCATGACAAAAAAATCGGTACTTGGTATCGTGGCAAAAATCCGGATCGGAGCATCCCTAATATTACATCACAACATGCCACTTGAAGAATGTTCAGCACTTTACCTTTAAAACACAAGTACAGCAGGCAAAAAGTGCCCTCTAAAATATTTTTTTTGTTCCCAATATACCTTATTTTCCCTCAATTACACAACTCTACCACTGCTGGAAGGGTGAAGGCCAACAGGTGTTTCTAAGTGCCACCACTTCATGTTGCCAAACTGTCGCTAATGCAACGTCATTGGACAACTTAACACACTTGGAGAACACAAACAGTTAATTCTGTTATGTCAACTGAAAGACACCTACTCTAGCTAGTACTGCACTGAGGAATGGTAGGAAGGCCAATTATGCTCTCCTGAGTCTGGTTTTACTACCAAAACCCCCTAATATAAGTAATCAACACACATCCTCTCTGATCTTCAAATATATGCTTGGCTTCATTTGTAAATTATATGGTGTTTAGATTAATTCACTAGTTAGTATTCTGCTTATGCTGCAATACATTTTCTGAAAAGCACATAAAATCTATATAATATGCATAAAATCTATATAATGTGCCCTTGAATTCCAGTCAGCTGGAACAAAAACTGACCCTTATTACAATTTCATGTCCATGCCAAATGTATCATTTTCAAATAAATGCATATATGACAGCAACATGAATAAAATACCTATTAAATAAAATATCTGAATGAAGTATCTGTTTGACTTAGTACAGAGCTGAATCCAAGAGAATCCTCCATTCTCCGTGGCACTATGTGTAGTCTGATAGGTGTGTGTATGTGTTTGTGTATGTGTGGGGGTTCCCGTACCTGAGAATCTCTCAGCAGGAGCTCTTTGATTCTTGGAGAACCCGTTCTCTCTCCAGACGCACGTCTTATGTAGGTCACCTGGTAGCCACGGATCTTTCCATTGTGTCGCTCAGCAATCGGAGGCCTCCATGACACTCTAGCGGAGGTAGAGTTTAGGACCACCACATCGACGCCCCGAGGCGGCGCACCAGGCACTGCAGGGGCAGTGTGGGGACACGTGAGCTCATATCACACCTTCCAAGCCACCAAAGGGGGAAGGTTGAGGAAAGGCTGAGGTCGACAAACAGGTTCAGGTTCAAAAGCGTCTCCCAAAAAAGGAGGTAGGAGGTTGGAAGAAAGGGAGGGAAGGACAAGTGGTGCTTGTCAAAAAATTTCAACAGGTTAAACTTCCACAAAAAAATGAAGAATCCACAGTGTCTGGAAAACATAGCTCCTGTCATCCATTCTAGTAAAATGTAAAAAGGAGAATATTTAAGAAAGGTGACTGAGGGAAAATTCAGGATTCAGAAGTTTGGGAGGAGATGAAAGGTTGCTCGGTCAGAAAAGAAGGCTGGGGGATTAAAATCGGCTTCAGTGGAGACGTACCGTCCTCCTGAGTACGGACCAGCAGCGGCAGGCTCTCGGGTCCTTGGCCCGTGTCTGTGTGGGCGGCGATGGACACCGAGTAGAGAGTCCACTTCCTTAAGCCCTCGATCCGATAGCGGGAACAGTCTGCCGGTATGTTCGTTATGTGCTGCACCTGGTCTTTGTCACGTTCCGTGGCAGCGTATCGGATGGAGTAACCCTTTACGATCCCGGTATCCCCAACCGTGGGGGGCGGAGCCCAGGTTATCAACAGGCTGTTGGAGGAGGGGCTTGTGCATGCCACTTCCTGAGGAGGGGGGATGGGTTCTGATTGGACGATTAGCAGGGTGGTCGGGTTTTAATCGTGTGTTTTGAGGTGTTAGTGGTTAGTTTTTAAAGAGTGAGGAGTGAGAGCAGGACGATGAAAGGAAATGAAAACAAGACAGGAAAGACAAAACGAACAAACGATGAAAAAAAACAGACACGTGTATAATGTGTCATGACATTTGCACAGACATGTCAAAACTTACTACAAATAAAGGAAAGAAATTTCACACTGAACACCGAGAGCATGTCAAACTTATTAACGGATTCATGTCTGTGCATTGTGGACAGAAAGGGACAAACACACATACATTTAACAGTAAACTCACCTTTATCTCTCCCTTTATCTCATACTCCTTTATCTTTAAGTTGATCTTTTCTGCATGTACGTATCGGATCCAATTTCTTTTGTCAGATCTCACCACGCACAGCTGTTCTGTAACTGTGTGTCATTTGTTTCTCTATAACCTAGCCTGGCAGACGAGATATTAACAAGACAGAATCTCCAGAAGACGCACAAATGACCCAGAACATTGCTTTGCTACCTTCTCGGGTAAACACCTTGCTCATATCAATTTTTTGAGTTTTCTGTTCTCTTCTGCGGCTTCGCATATGACTGTCGTGACTCACCAGCAATCTTTCAGCAACTGCAGAGTGGTTTTAACTGTTGTTCCAGAATATTTTAGAATTACACAAATTATAGTTAAAAATGTCAAAAAAAAAATCAGTATTTCAATATCGAACCCTTTTTTATAGCATTGAATCAGTAGCACCGTTCCATTGCTATACTCACACTATGTGCATACCTCCGAAATAAGGGTAGAAAAGATGAGATAATACCAACCTCTGACAGAAGTCTCTACCACAGATTATCTAGGTTTTATTTATGGTAGTCAAACACCAGTCTGGGCTGTCTCAAACACAGCGATGTGCATTTGTCAGGAAAATACAATCATAAGCTTGGCTTTACCAGCAAGGCAACTGGTTCATTTTTCATTTTTTTAATGCAGCCAGCACACTGAGCATTACAACCTTTTCATATCTCCAGTGAACTGCCTCATCCTCTGCTACTGTTGCTGCTAAAGATGAGTGATTTGGGCTAGTCTGACCTTAACGTCAGACGACAGCAAGATCAATAGACTTCTCAAAAGCCACAAGAGTACTGTCTGGGAGAAGTTACACTGCAATTTGACAGATCCGTCTACCAAGATTTCCCCCAAATTTGGCTTATGTGCTGACTAAAAGCTGTACAAAGAAGAGCTCAGGAGCCCAGGTGAACATCAGATGTCACCGTGCATGAGTCATCTACCACAAAGACAGGTCAGAAAATGAGACATTACCATTAACTTACATTACAAGAGCCATTATAGTAACAACCCTAGTGCCTGCTTTGTCTGCTCTCCTCAATAACGTGCTGTCTGTACCTTTTCAGTATTGTTTTAGATTATGCCACCTCATTATTGCGAAATTAGGTTTGAATAGTCATATGACCATTTTAACCATGTGTTTAAACAACACATTTTTAAGAGATCATATTTCTGGACATACTGGAGACGACTGCAAGCTGACCAACTTGCTGCCTAATGCCTGGCCCACACTACAGAATAATCCGGATTTTGAGGCGAATTCACCCTCCTGACTATTGTTAAATTATTTTACACGCACAGTAAGAAAAACAGTCTGTTCAACCGGCCGTGTAAAAATGAATGATCATTTTATTTTTACTTTATTTTTGAGAAATTCTGAGACATCTAAAGGTTGTGCTTGTGTGGTGTCTTCAACTGGTAAATTTAGATTGTCCGAAGTTGCTTGCTATCTTCTAAGTCTACCTTGCTGTGGAATTGAGTCTCGATTTTTCTAACGTAGCTAAAAATGTACTTTTTTCTTTGTGTTTCTACCTGTTTTTATTATGCCCAGTTATCCAATAGCAGTACACTGATCTAGAAGACGTGTTCCCCAGCAGAGGGGCAGTAAACCTTTTGCATCTTTCATTGTCAGTTTGATTCATTGTGAACTATGGGACTGTCAATCTTCTGTGCAAAAGACTGTTTTTATCTCTGGTCTGGCATCTTTTAGCTCATTCTTGACTCTTATTGAAACCTGGATTACACCGGAGAATTCGACAGCACCAGCAGCTCTCGCCTGCTTTTGCTTTCTCGCACTCCCCTCGCAGGACTGGAAGAGGAGGGGGCACAGGACTGCAGCTCCTACAACTGGCACTTCACACCTCTTTACTGTTCACACCTCAATATTTTATCTTTTGAATTCCCTTGTGTTGCTCATCCCACCAGACTCCAGATCACCGAAGAACTGGACACCCTCCTCATTTCATTCCCGGACAATGATTCTACTGATTCACCTTCACCCAGCCTACCGTTGTCTCATCAACTGTTTGCAGCAGCATTTGCTTCTTTTCTTCACCTGGTCTTTCCTCCACTATACTATCGCAATCTGATCTCCTCTCATATCGTTCTCTTCAAAAATATCTGCTGCAAAGTCTCCCTTCTTCAAAGATTATCTAGGAGCCTTGGCATCCAAACCCCATAAACCCTTTGCCATGTTTCCTCTCGCTCCAAACCTTCTTTGATGACAGATCAGACAATCCTTCCCTGCAGTCTTCACACCTCTATCCTACTCTCAACCTACCGACCACCCTCCACTTACTTGCTCTAGCCCACTTTCTATGGGTGAAGTGCTTCTGCTCCTGACATCCCTGCAACCCTACCACATAACCCCACGATCTAATCCCATCACCCACACTTCGGATCTTTCTGACCCACACTATTGCTCATATAATAAATGGCTCCATGGAAACAGGCCATGTTCCAACAGTCTTTAAATCAGCTGTTGTCAGACCAATTCTAAAAAAGACCATGCGTGACATCACTGATGTGAAAAACTACAGACTGGTATCTCTTCTCTGCTTCCTCTCCAAAGTTCTGGAACGTGCTGCATATAACCCACTCAACCTACTTTTATCACAAAATAGGCTTCATGACCCAAACCAGTTTCGATTCAGAGCAGCACACTCTAAAGAAAGTGCACTTTTAGCTGGCACTGAGGAGCTTTATGAACCCAAAACAGCTAAACTTTTCTTATAGGTGTTTTTGCTGATTTTGATATGGTGACTTACCAAACTTGGATTCATCGGTTGTGTTTGGCGATGGAATCTTGAGGGTTGCAGTCACCAAGTATTATAGAAAGGATCTACGTCTGCCCCACAAGGACTAACCACTGGTGTTTTCCAAGTCTCGATGCTTGCCCACTTCTCCTTTCCTTAAATACTCTCCTGGTGATATTATATCTTCACATGGTTTCTCCTACCACTGATATGCTGACAACACTCATCTTCTCCTTTCCTCCCGGCGACTCTCAGATCTCAGCCAGATCTCCGCACCTCTAAAGGATATTTCCAACATCTGAAGCTAAACAGAGTTTGTATGCATCCCAGGGGATGCAGCCCCAAGACCCGACCTGGTCATCACTTTTGGAATTGTTGTCATCACTCCCACATCAAAAGCATGAAGTCTAGGTCTTCTCTTAGATGAAGATCTTTTTATTAACAATCTCCTTTGTGGGTACTTTCTTTTTAACATCAAGAGAATTCGTCCTTTCCTAACCGCTGATGCCACCCTGTCATCACACTCACAAACTAACAAGATTTGCTCCTGGCTGGCCTTGCTCTGAAGACAACAAGACCTACAGATGATTCAGAATGCAGCAGCACATCGGGTACCACACTACACCAAACCACATTTTTCTGTGGCAAGCAAAAACAACAAAAACCCTATGTGTTCTGTGTGTGCGTGTGTGTGTGTGTGTGTGTGTGTGATCTGATAGGGTCCTGCTGGAGTACTAACCCTATCTCTGGTAGAATCTTGGTATACTAGCACCTCTTAATTTTAGACTTACCAGTGTGAGGGACATTTTTTCCTATGAACTACAAAGCACCCATGTACATCACTCTGGATAAGAGTGTCTGCCAAACGTTGTAAATGACCTCCTGCGAATGTAAATGCTATAATTTTTAATTACAGGACCTTGCTTGGGACTCTTCAACAGTAATGTGAAAGTGTGTGATCTTGTAATGTGGAGGCTTAAATTACTAACAGAAAGGAAGAGCGAGAAAGTGACATGTAATTATGAGTGTCACTCAGATTTGAAATATTGGTTGGGATTTTAAAAGTCCTGTAGTGTGAGCCAGACATTACTGATTCTATACTGATGGACTGTGAGCACATGGTCAGTTTGTATATGCACCTGTGTATGAGGAATGTGTGAGAGACAGATGTACATACGTGTTTGAGGAGTCTGTATGGTGATCTCTCCGGTGAAAGCCCCCACACCGTGTTTACTCCGCGCTGCTAACTGGAAGGTGTAGGTGGAGAACGGCTTCAGATTCTTCAGCAGGTAACTGGAGTTTGGCTCGAAGGTTATTTTCTGCCAGAGAATAGGATTAACATTCAGCATCAATACAGAACAGAGTGTGTATGTGTGCATATTTGAGCATAAACACTGTATATCCTGCATATGTATGTGTGTACAGTTCACCTGTTCTGGTTGGTCTCCTAGTCTGTATATGAGTTCGTATCCAGTGATGGCATCAGTGCCACTGTGAGCCGGAGGAAACCAAGACAGCAGAACACTCGTCTCTGACTTCACCTCCGCCTTCAGCTCAGTGGGCTGGGAAGGAACTGTGAAGTGCAGACGGGCAGAGAAATGATCCTACGTGCTGTATAATACAATGGCTTCAGATAAAGCTAGCGGCAGCTTACATACAAACCCACACATTCACATTCTGCTTAGAGCACGGGTACATACAAGTTCTACTAAAACAATTTTTCTTGTGTTGGCTCCGAACCTCTATACAGTGCACCTGAAATAAACATTTTCGAGGACAATCGGCTTACATCTACATTGAACACGTCCTTTATCATCAAGTAACTAGGCAAACAAAAGTCATCCTTAAATATAAGGATTTTAGATTTTAGATGTTAAGTCAATTAAGACCCATCTGATAACATCTTCAGTCTGAATGTAAATGTTGGAAGGCAGCTTTAAATAAGCAATCATACATTTTGTTGTAAGTCTTCTGCAATCAATGGCTATTTAAAGCCTCCATTCTGACATCAGCAGACATGGTGATTCCCTGGTGATTTTATAGAGATGATTTTAAATCTTATCTACAGTAACTATGACACATTTTCTGATCAGTCAAAAATATTCTTCTTTTAAAACCTCGCTGCTTTAATGTCTGTAGCGACTTTCCTGCTGCAAGGTCAACAGTTTTTTGAGCCGTCCACTGGGTTTTGAAATGTTTGGCTGGATCCAAGCTGTTAAGAAGCTTCTTCATGTTTAATCCTGCCATTGACAGTCATATCATTATATCTTGTTTTCAAAGGTGAGATTATACATTTGGGATCATGAGTGGTTTCTTTTTTCTCTCCACACTTTGGCACAGGTTCATCTTCATTTTAACCGTAAGACTTTAACCAAAGATATTAGCAAATGGCTTCTCTTTCTGAGGCTTACCAGAGGTTTGCACCTTGTGGCTTTCTTGGCAACTCACACGTCTCCGCCTACATTCTGGATATTGTTCTTGATCTGTTCAACAATATTCTTGAAAGTAATCTTAGGGCAACTACTAAATGAGATCTTCCAGATCATTTTGCTATAGTTTTGCTGACCTGCGTGTTTTTATTCTTCACAATGTCCTTTGGGAATCTCTAATTGATTTATTTTCTTTCTTCATGGTTATTGTGGCCTGTTTTACTGGCATTGCTAGAACACACAGAACCTCACAGCTTGCTGAGTATGAGAGCGGCAGACCAGTCAGAGTGCCCATGCTAATCCACTACTGAAATCACTTACAATTTGCATGTAAGCATCAGAACTGGACTATGGAGCAATGGAAGATGATGGCCTACAATCTGGTACAACAACACAACCTCAGGGGGCTTGTGGAATCCATGCCATGACTGGTAAGAGCTGATATTTAAAGTTTTATCCCATTAACTGCATTGTAGTATACTCGTTTTTTTCACAAAAATTTGAGATTATTGCATTATTTCATTATTATACCATTATTGCATTATTTCTCATAGTTACATAAATCACTTAATTATTTCATGGCAAAATGTGCATAAAACATGCATAATAGTATTTCAAAAAGCAACATAAACAGTTGCCACAAACATAAACAAGTCAAGAAGAGAAGCCAAATCGCAAAACATACAATCCCTTCAATTTTAAATCCATGACCTGAAGCCAGTCAAAAGAATAATATGTGGAAATGGTATTTCAAGGTATTCTGTTTACATTTTGGAATATATTTCATTTTCCTTAGGGACAACAGAGCCAAGACAAGAAAAACTGCATCAATGGACATTTACTTATGGACTGTGCATCAGCTATAAAATCCTGACCTGGGGACTGTGACAAAAGTTCAAAAATGTTATGACAATGGCCATGAGATTATGACAACCGAAGAGCTGCAACAATGATAGAAAATGACGCAGAGGATTATCTTCTCTCACACACCCACACAGGCCCACTCCGACCCACCTCCTGTTTTGGCAATGATGTGCAGGTCACTGGAGAGCGGCCCATCTCCCACTGCAGTAAAAGCCAGCACTCTGATGTAATAGGTCTTGTTTGGTGTCAGGTCCTGTATGGTTAAGAAATTGGCCCCACGGACCATCTCCTTCTCCCACTGGCTAACGGGCAGCGATGAATCCGATGTGTAATACACCCTGTATCCAACCACCTGGCCGTTCGCCTCCTCAGGCTCCTCCCACTGCACCATTGCTGTGGAGACGCTAAGCATGCGACCCCTGACCCTTCGCGGTGGAGAGCTAGGGGCTTGCTCCGCTGTCCGAGCCTCCACTGTTGGACTGGGGGGTCCGCGCCCAATCGAATTCACCGCTATCACTCGGAACTGGTAATGTGAGTAGGGACTGAGCCCCCCGACGCTGTAGCGAGTCGTTGCCACAGCATCAATCTCTTTGAATGGGTCCCGGGAAGAGGTGGGGCGGTGCTGAATGATGTAATAAGACACAGGAAGTGGGTTTCCACTGTCCCACATCAGGGTAATACTAGTGGCAGAGCGCTCCATCACAACTGGAGCTCCCGGAGGGCTTGGCAGAGCTGGAGGGGGAAGAGAGGTTGGGACATTTGTAATCAAACAGCATTCTTTAGTAAGAATCTTGTTTTGTTTAATTTTATAACACTTCTCTGTAAATGTCGCTTTGTTGATTTTCTGAGTGAAAATAAGATCACATCCTCTATTGAGAACAAAATAATGTACAGTTACTTACAAGGTGTTTAATTAAATATAATTAAATATATTTAATTAAATATATTGAGGTGCCATAGCTGTGTTTTTTCAAATATGTTCACCTCAACAAATAAACAGGAATTGTGCATTAAAATGAGGAAAGTCTATTTACTAGAGGTGACTAAATTTGATTTTATATATTAGGGCATTAACACAAAAGTCGACTAGTCGACTACAGGAGAACCAGGTCTCGTGGAGCCCTATCTGACTGTGAAGTTTGACGGGGGTTGGTGCTTGCCCCACGGAGCTACACCGCTCGGAAAGTCCATGCACACGTTCTGGACGCGCCTTTAAATGTTCTGGCTTTAGCGGTTTACGGCTAATAACTCCAGGATCCCCTGCTAGAATGGCAAACGAGGGCTCATTGTAAAGGTCTCCTGGAGGCCAGTCTAACTGTTAAGTTTGATGCTGATTGGTGCTTGCACTGTGGAGTTATGTCACTCAGACTTTCCATGGGTCGAAAGTAATGGGACAGCTTGGTGAGGATTAACGCGAGTTTCTCCGGTCCTGGGTGGAAGAGAGCTCCGTGCTCGGGCTTCTTCTTCTGGCATGCTGGTCGATGGCGTAGTGTAATACTGCCCCCACTGATAGTGTGGTACTGCAATGCAGAGGGGCATTTCATTTTCAAATTAATCGCGCTATCAATTTATTTTAAAGCGTTATAGAAAAATTAAAACGCAAACAGTTAATGCAATATTTTTTAACAGCTCTTATATATACACACACTCTCTCTCACACACACACACAGGTTTTGGCGGAATAATAACCCTGCAGTTTAAAGCAGTAAAGTGACGGTGTGTGTGTGGTGAGTGGTGTTTTACCTTCTCCTGCTGGTGGGTCTGGATGAAGCGCTGTAGTTCCTCCACGTGTGTCTGCAGGTCCGGCGGAGGCTCCGTCTGGCTGTCCACCGTCAGTGTGTAGGTGTTCAGCTTCGGGTGGTGCAGAAACGCTCGGCCTCCGGGGAAACGCCGCCTGGACGCTTTGGTTTCGAAACGAGACGAGTTCTCCAGCCTGAAAACACAAACAGAGAGCGGAGAACGCCCTGTGAATCACTCACACACACACACACGCACACACACACACACACGCACACACACACACCTTCCACAGCCACACCTTCCCCTCAACACATTCATTCAGCCACCCTCAGCTGAAACACTTTAAACTGTCACACTGCAGCATATACACACACACGCATGCACGCGTTCAGGAACACACCCACACCCACACAGTGTTGACTGTATCTCACTAAAACCTTTCAAATAAGGAAACAGCCTTAAGATTTTAATGTAATACATAATTTTAATGTAATTTTGCTTCTCATTTTAGACACCCTCTACTGGTCTGTTCATTCATAAAACACATATTCTTATGTTGTTCCAGGTGGTTGCTAGGGTGTTGCTAACAGGCTGCTTGGGTGTCTCTAATGGTTGCTAGGGTGTTGTTAGGTAATAGCGAAGGTTTCTCAGGGAGTGAAACAAAACAATTTAGGATATTTCTTACTGAATACAACATTCTGTATTTGTGTTTATTTATTCTAATGTTATACATGTGAAATCTATCACAATCTATCACAAAATCTAATGCAATTTCCTTCTGAACAATATTATGTATCAAACATTCTTGCACTGCAATAACAAATGTTTGCACGCACAAACGGGCACACACGCACACATACACACACACACACACACACACACACACACACGCACACGCACACGCACACGCACACACACACGCACACACGCACACACACGCGCGCGCACACACACAAAAGACATAATGAGTACACAACAGAGCACAGACCCATCAGACACCCCAACACTCTGTTGTGTAACAGTCTCTCCACTCTCTGTGCTGTAAGTGTCCCAACTGTGATCCAGAGACCCTGTGGACATTTCTCACACACACACACACACACACACACGCTGGACTTGGACTTCAGTGACCTAGACTGGCTGCCAAACAACATCTGACGCTCCGTCTGTTCGGCAGAGTCGAGGGAACTATCAGGTCAGAACTCACACTCGACTGGACCTGCTGTTCCTGCACCGGCCAAAACAAACACAACCAGGACAACCAGGCGAGAGGGGCGGAGCCACGCGTCCAGAACTCCGCTCCACTTTCAAACAGTTATGAATATCAATAAAGTGTTCACTGAACTACACTAAATTAGGAGCAGGGTCTAGTGTTGGACACAG
This sequence comes from Brachyalestes nurse, assembly GCA_037974405.1. NCBI lineage: Eukaryota > Metazoa > Chordata > Actinopteri > Characiformes > Alestidae > Brachyalestes > Brachyalestes nurse. Next base: position 6,365,761 of record JBBPCY010000082.1, read on the forward strand.
TCTTGGAGGAGGGTCTATGTTGTGAGTAGGGCTTAGTGTTGGACATGGTCCCCACAAAACTACACTAAACTGTAAATAGAGCGTCTGGGTGGACATAAAAACTATCCTCTTGGGTAAAGGCCTCCAAAACTTACAGTGTGAACAGGGAGCCCCCCTAAACCTACACTTTATCCTTTAATCTCAGATCTCAGGGATACTGATGTTTTCTTGGATGCGAAAGGCCTGTTGCGACAGTTAAGTATCCTTGATTTCATGATTCAAGTGTTTTTATGGACAAAAGTGTGTGTGTGTGTGTGTGTGTGTGTGTGTGTACTCACTCTGATAGCAGGTGCTGTAACTGTGAGTGCCCCCGTTTCTGGGCGACCCCGGCAGGTGTGTGTCCCTGTTTGTTTTGGTGTCTCAGAGCGTCATGGCCGCCCGGCTGCTGCAGCAGAAACAGCGCCACCCTGCGGAGCCCGCGCCGCGCCGCGAAGTGCAGCAGGGTCTCGTGAGGTCCAGGATCTGCAACACATGGGCAACAAAAATGTGAACATTTGTAAAGGTCAGGTTTCTCTCTCCAGCACTGACAGTGTATTCTTCATAAAAGCCATTCTGCTCCTTAATCCTTTCTGCTACTTCAGTCCACTAGGTGGCGCTGTGTGCCTTTCACCCTGCTCCGGTAGCATGAAAAAAAAGTTCCGTGTCAAATTGACCCCATGGTAAAAAAAATGCACTTTATCACTGCAGTATGATTCACACGAACTGCGAACGACCTGTTTGACATCTTGCGATCTTTGACATGCGTGTGGAGCGATCAAAGCAAGGGCAGTTCCTCCAAGAACTCTCGTCGCTTGTCTTTCTTAAGTTCTCCAAAGTTGGGAACATTTTCAATAAAAATAACAAATGCTTTCAGCAAGAAGCTGTGGCAGAAGAAATCAACGTGTAATAATCATCAGTGGTCACGTCACTGAAATAAGAGAAAACGTCGACGTAACGTCGAAGGTAATATGGGGTCCATTTGACCCCAAACAGAAATAAAAATGAAAAAAAAAAACCATAATATTACAGATAAATACAAAAAGTAGCAAAAGTGTGTTACATTGTTAGGACGGCCTTACAAGAAAATACATGAAAATGGAGGTCACTACTGATAGCTTAAAGATAGTTTACACAGGGCTGGGGTCACATAGATCCCACAGTACCACACGAGGGTTAACTCTCTAGAAAGGGATGGAGAAGTCTAGCCATTCGCTCACAGCAGCACACAGCAGTAAAGTGTACAGCAGGAGAAGCTGCAGTTAGCTTTTCGCCATTTTTTAGAGAAAACATTTAGGCACCGCTGGTCAAATGACTTGGATGTCGAATGTAAGTCCACACCCTCTACAGAAACACACTAATATGCAATTTGATATTCATTTACTGTTTATTTGCAAAATTAACATATTGGGAAATATAGCCTGTGCAAAAGTTAAGGAACATTTAATGTTACGCTGTAATTTGTAATTTGTATAAATTTCTGCCTGGGTTGAATATTAGAAACGTGAACAAATGTTTTACTGACAGGCTGCAAAGTGTGTAAAGATACAAGGAGCCTAGATAAAGGAGTTCCAA
>JBBPCY010000082.1:6383950-6396123 GCA_037974405.1 Brachyalestes nurse
TATCTATCTATCTATCTATCTATCTGTCTGTCTGTCTGTCTGTCTGTCTGTCTGTCTGTCTATCTATCTATCTATCTGTCTATCTGTCTGTCTGTCATCTGTCTATCTATCTATCTATCTATCTATCTATCTGTCTGTCTGTCTGTCTGTCTGTTTATCTATCTATCTATCTGTCTGTCTGTCTGTCTAATTATCTATCTGTCTGTCTGTCTGTCTATCTATCTATCTATCTATCTATCTATCTATCTATCTATCTATCCATCTATCTATCCATCTATCTATCTATATATCTATCTATCTATCTATCTATCTATCTATATATCTATCTATCTATCTATCTATCTATCTATCTATTTAAATAATAAATCTATCGATCTATAGATAGATACATAGATGGATAGATTTTATAAATATATACATATGAGTGGGAATTTTTGGCTATAGTGTTTTTACTGTAATGTAAATGTTTGATACTACAGTATTTGTGCTATACAATATTACACGTAGTCTATTTATCCATATGCATGATCTGACCAGTGTGTAGCGAGTGTATGTTTCACACTCAGCAGATTTCAAACTGGTGGACAGTTCAAAGGTCATATAAAGTCAATACGCTGACCCGTAAATTCTCCTATGTGTGTGTACATGTCACCAGAGCAGGTCATAAATGTCACCCAGCTGTCTCTAAGAGCTCCCACTGCACACACACGCACACACACACTCACACACGCGCACACGCACACTCACACACGCGCACACGCACACTCACACTCACACAACACATATATAATGTTATAGGGTCTATAGATAAGCGGTATGTAATAACATGGGATATATGGCTGATTCACTTTTCAGGCAAAATTCACTTTCAATTAGATGATTTCTATGTTTTACAGTATTATATTTTGCCTCTGTTGCAAAAGAGCGCATCTCAGGTTTGATTGTTTAAAAAAAAATGTTGATTGTTTTGAAAAAACACACTGTAAAAATGTAACGGCACACAGTACTGTGATGTCACTTCACATGTGCTCATGTGAGCTAACACTATTATTAGCCTCAGTAAAAAAACAGTTTTTCATTTCAGTTTTAAACGTAAATCAAACGTGGAGGTTTAAGGAAAAGCACCCTATATAGTCAGGACCGTTTTGCTCATTCTCGCATCATAGGGTTTTTTTGTCAGATTTTCTTACGCACCTTCTCGCTCTCGTTCTCACTTTCTCCCTCGCACACACTCTCTCTCACACCCTGCGTCTCGAGAAAGTTGTTTGACTCTGTGCCTAATGATAACAGATGAGGTGTCAATGTGAAGGTGAGAGAGACTAAGTCATCCTCGTGGCGCAAGCAGGGTGCTACACCACTCGCTCGTCCTCCACTCTCTCTTTCTCTCTCTCTGTTACTCTCTTTCTCTCTCTGTCTCTCTCTCTCTGCCTCTGTCTGTCTGTCTCTCTCTGCCTCTCTGTCTCACTGTCTTTCTCTTGTTCTCTATTACTGTCTCTCTCTCTGTTTCTCTCTCTCTCTGTGTCTCTCTTTCTGTCTCTCTGTCTGACTCTCTCTCTGTCTCTCTGTCTCTGTCTCTCTGTCTCTCTCTCTCTCTCTCTGTTTCTCTCTCTCTCTGTGTCTCTCTCTGTGTCTCTCTTTCTGTCTCTCTGTCTGTCTCTCTCTCTCTGTCTCTCTGTCACTGTCTCTCTCTCTCTAGTTGGGTTTTTTTTGTGTAGCAATCACTGATACACACCAAAAAATGAATGGCAGCAGAATGGAAACAGACACCTATCAGTGCCGTGCCCTTCTTCCTCTAGTCTTTGGGACCACCACACACTGCTGTGTCAGCTTTTCTTTAACCTTTTAAAGCCCCCATTTGCAGGTAAACCAAGCAGGTAAAAGCAGCCTAATTGAATCGACTGTTCCTGTGATGTCACAAAACCAGCATATTTACATATATCTACAGATTCAGACAATTGCAGTTTAGATCCGCCCAGTTATAAGAAGTGTTTCATTTTATACCAGCAATTCTCAAAGTCTGGACCCCAGTCCGTATCCGGACCCAGTCCACACATTATATAAGGAATGCATTGACGCAATGCAATTAAGTGTATGTTTCAATAAATTATGACTTTTGTACCGGGGTGACAGAAGCATTTTTAATGTGGGGGGACAATTCGGTCTATGTCTTGTGTGCACGGGAGGGGGGTGGGCCTGAGGTACAGTGGGTGGTATTAGTACGTGTGCAAAGTCTTGGCGCGGGGGGTGGGGGTTTCGCACACAGCTCTAGGTCTCGGCCGTTGTCCGTGGTCTGGGGGTTGGTTGGAGATTTGTGCGCATGTCTTGGCTTTAGTCTGGGAAATCAAAACGTTGCTATGGTCCCGGCGCCCATGGTTTTGTGAAATATAACCTTTTTTAGATTTTTACAGCGATCCTGGCCTGAGATTAGCTGAAGCAACACTGGCGCGCTTCATGTCTCAGGCTTCGCATCCATAATAGCAAGTCCGCTAAGGCTAACAGGCATTCTCGTGCAGTCCTGTGAGCACAAGTAAGCGAAATACCCGAGTCATTATAAAAGTTACCGGAGAAGGAGGTGTTATTTCCCGTCACCACTTTATTTGTTGAGGCAAATAAAGTGGCGGCCAATCAGAATAAAGGTCAGCCATATATCAGCTATAAAGGCACAGCAACAGAAACACTCTAATGAATTCTAAGGAGTAAAGACAGAGTGGAACATGGTGATTTAAAAATGAATTATGGTTCTTGTGCAAAAAACTACATAAGCTTTATAAGTGGACCTCAGGGATAAAAGTAAAAAGCAAGAACAATGTAGGATGAGGCCCCTTTGCCTTGCTGGACTCGACGTCCTCATTAAAGTAAAGGCATTACAAAGGAATAATAGACATTTCACTGGTTGAAAAATCAGTAGAAAAACTCTCCTCTCCTCGATGCAAACGGCTAATTAGCTTGCGGGTATAGTCACTATAGTCACAAAAAGCAGCAACCAAGAAAAAGATGAGGAGGAGGTTTTTACAGCAGGCATGTGATTCTACGGGTTGTACAAATTTGCTACACCACATCAAGCAAACAGCCCACCCACTTGAATAACCACACCCACTTAACCAGCCTTCATACTTTCACCATTACAGCTGCCGTTTCAGATACAGCCATTTTTTTAATTCTCCATCACTGCCCTGACCACAAAATGACATCATACAAACAATGAGTTAAGGTCCTATTTGTTTTATACTCTTCATGATAACCCTTCAAAGAGCACTGGAACTCTATTTAACTTCAAAAAGTCTCGTTTAAGGCCTTGAATTTGAATATCATAAATTTTAAGAAGCTAAAAATTCTAATAACAGACAGTATTGGCCAATTCCACTGCCAGATTAGTCAAATATGACTGTCAGATTGTCAGAGTGTCACATTCTCAAAAATGGCGCTCATTATATTCTGCCCCTGCAATCAATTATGCTAGGCTACACGCAGGAGAAAACCAGGTTGGTGCTGGAGATCAAGGAATTCACTAACCACACAGTGAGAAGTTTCACACTGGCCATAAATGGAAAGCTCATGCTGAAGTTGACAAGGCAACAAGCAGGCTACAGCACACAGAGATCATTGGCAGAACTCAGGCAGGAAGAGCAGGCCTTGGGTATGGAGCGGCTCCGAAGTTCTGGTCCAAGGCCAGCAGGAGAGAGAGGAAGGAGCAGGTCGTGGCAGAAGTGACGAGCATGCTCAGGGATGCCAGGGGGACTCGACGACATGGGAGGGCGTGGTTCAAAGAAACATTACCTTGGCAGACCAGTGGAAGATCCCATAGACAAGGCTTAGTTTTCTGTTGAGAGTGACAGACATCTCTCTACCCTGCCCAAGGAATTTACACCTGTGGCTGAGCAAGGAGGAATGTTGTCACACCATGAGCACAAGCCTCCACCATTTCTTGTCAGGCTGCACGACAGTACCCTTCCAATGCCGGTGCAGATGGCGCCATGACCAGTGTTTGTTGGCAGCGGTAGAAGGCAAGCAGGGGCCACACCTTGCCGGTGGAACAGCATATCCGGTTTGTTCAAGAAGGGGGAGGTGGAGCCGCTCAGAGAGCACTGCGGAGACCATCGCTCGTGACCCAGGACTGCAGCATTAGAGTCGACCTGGGTAGGAAGCTTCAGTTCCCCTTTGAGATCGCTAGCGCAAGCCTGAGTCCAGATATCGTGCTGTGGTCCAGAAGCTCCAAAACAATCCTCCTCGATTCAACTATCCTCTGAGAGGCGGGTGTGGAGGCTGCATGGGAGCGGAAGAAGCTGAAATACTCAGAATGCAGGGAGGCAGGATGGGACACCACAGTTTGCCCAGTGGGGGGAAGGCTGTCGTGGCTTGGGGGTGACATCGGCGGTCTGCCTCCTGAGAGATATGGGTGTGTCAGGTGATAGCATTCAGAAAGCCATTAAAGAGCTGGCAGAGGAGGCGGAAAAGAGCAGCTTTTGGCTCTGGTTAAAGAGGAGGGACATACACTGGGGCACAACTTTGCACAAGGGCAGGCTGCAGGGGGCGACAGGGAGGCGTCCCTGATGCTGACCCACCACCAGGAGATCTTCCGGGTTCATAGGGGTGTAACATCAAGGAGTGGGGGTACCAGGCTGATGACCCTGCAGACTGCCAACCCTAGCAGGCGAAGACCTAGCTGTGAATTTATGTATATCTAGCAACATCAACACTTTATCTGAGAGATTTCCTCCAATAACAGTAAATCCAATGGAGCATAAACTCCAAGTGAAAGAGTTCTGTTATTGTTCTAGCGTTCTGTATGCTGTGACTTAAGTCTGCCAAAATGAGGAGCTGAGCTCCAGTGAAGGGTTGGTGTTAATGCATAATTTTGAAAATAACAGATAACTAATAGGACAGGAATACCTTATAATGCAAATATACAGCCATTTTCCCCAGTAAATTGACAAAATTGCACTTCTCCTTAATATAAAACTCACAAAACATTTTCTATCATCGTGAAAACGTGATGGTTGTCTAGCATAGTCAGCTAATTATCATTTAAAACATTTGGATCAGTAAAATCTATGAGTTTAGCTGCCTTGGTCACTGGAGACACCAGTCTCTCCTACGTCATTACATGACACTCTTGTGCACAAAACAGTGAATTCACTGTGCCTTTCTAACTAAAAACAACTGGTAAAGGCATAGTCCCATATCTGGTGTTTTAACATTAATGCCACATAGATGCCATTATTGGTAAAAATTCCATCATAATAAGCACCAAACACACCCAGAACACACATTCTCCTGTACGCCATCCAAACCTCTGTTTTAACCACACTACCTATGCTTTCTACCTAATGAGTCTCTGATAAGCAGACTAGGTACATTGCATGGGCAAAAGTATTGGGACACACCTGTTTTTCAGGGTTTGGGCTAGGCCTGTTACCTCCAGTGAAGGTCAGTTTTAATGCTTCAGCAGACCAAGTCATTTAGGACAACGCCATGCTTCCAAATTTGTGGACACAGTTTGGGGAAGAACCTTTTTTATTCCAGCATGATGTGCACAAAGCAAGACATGGCTGGATGAGTTCGGTGTGGAAGAACTTGCCTGGCCCGCACAGAGCCCTGACCCTATCCAAATTCCCACAGAAACCCTTCAAACTTTTGTGGAAAGCCTTCGAAGAGTGGAAGCTCTTTCTAGCGGCAAAGGGGGTACCAACTCCGTATTAATGTCTTTAAAGTCCCTGTTGGTCAGGCGTCCCAGTACTCATCTCCATGTAGTGTAAATAAGCAAGCCTACCTCAAGCCAAGTAAACATGATCAGAAAACAGTATAATGTTACTACTTTTTTCATTTTACTGTTATATAGGGCCCACCAAATGTAGGTGCTGAGCCCATCCATAGCTGTGGGAATGTATTTTCAATAGAGGGGTCATTTATGTTTACATCTAAAGGGTACTGCATATTAATATATTATGTAATCTCAAAAAAGATTCAGGGCAAGTAAAAAATGTTTGAGGCCACAGCCAAAAAGCCTGTCAATAGACCTGTTTGTTGGGTTCTATTCTAGCCTGCAAGAATTCAAGCCTGCAACAGCATCTCCATACATTTCAAGGTGTTAACTTAAAGGAACTGCACCTTATGTCTTCACTCTATTCAGAGTGGTGGGATGTAGCTCCTCCACACACTGTTCTCGACGGGATTTTAACGTTGTGATTTCGCAGACTGCATCCCCACTTCAGTTCCTCCTCAAATCATTCCTTCACTAGACAAGCAGTGTGGCATCTTGCATTGTCTTGTTTTAACACCAGTCATTTTTTGCAGTTTTCCTCTTTTAAGAGAAAACAAGGGATCTGTCCCTTCAAACACATCAAAAACGGTTGCTAGGCATCGCCGCACATCATACACGCATCTGAGTGATTCTTACTCCTCAGTTTTGGGGCTTATCGATTATATTAGTGATTGGGTAATCAGTTGTATTGATTATTAATTGAGAGGACAGATCCAAATAATGGCGTATGTATATCTTTTCAAACATCCTACAAAGATGAAGCCTCGATTTTCATTAATTGTATAGAAACAGCATCAGACCATCAGACTCTAAATGTATAAAAGTGACTAGTAAGAGAACTAAAACATGCATTATGATTAGGGGCAAAATGATATCAGAATCATATCGGTATCGGAAGATCATTGGTTGAAAATTATTGGTAGAGCACAGATGTTTAATCGGAATTAGAATCAGACAACTTTATTAATCCCAGAGGAAATTGCTTATGTTACGACTGCACAGACACGCAGAGACTATATTTATAACTTAAAAAACGTAAAAAACGTTTAAAAAAGACTCTAATTTAGCTTATATATTTTACCGTTCACTTGTGTTGCTCCTTGTTTAAGCTGTTTGATCTATTTATTATAGATTTGTGTTTTTTAAATGTAAAATTGTACTTACTCTCATACTTATTTTTAATTTTTTCTTAATTTGTGTTTCCACCTTTGTGTTTCATTTTAAATTATACTTATTTTTTATGAGGTTTGCACAGTCATATAAGGAGTGGTTCAGGATACATTTCACTGCGTGTTGTACTTGTATAACTATGCATGTGACAAATAAAGTATCTTGAACCTCGAATAGAAAGTAGAAAGTATAAATAAAATCACAAAAAAAATTGGTAGAAAAAACTCAATATGAAATACACTATGCTAAATACACAAATACTGGGTGTAAATACTATAGTATACTTACAGACTGACTGATTATTATCTGACTGTACTCCAGAGGATCACCACATTTTGGTGTGCAAAAACATTACAAACTTGTAACTTCACAGGAGAAGAAAAAAAAAAGAAAGTTGGACCAGTTCTATTGGTCCATTCATCATATACTGTAATGTAAATGGCAAACGTGTAAGTGGGAATTTTCAAATTAAGTTAAAAAAACAACAAATTAAGGTTTTTTTTTCTAACAAAATATTATATTTTCCAGTACTACTAATTCAGGTGTAATTAATCTCAGTTACTACATTTAATAAATGTTTTGGCACCAGCATTGGCACATATACAAATGAAATATCTCAGATATGCCTCCAGTCTCATTCAAAAGTTAGGACAGCCGCAACCAAATTACATTTTTTGATTTTCTTTTTTTTTTTGTCGAAGTTTCTCACCAATTTAGTCATGCCCAGTTCCACCCACTAGCTGGAATTCTTCCATTGCACAAAACTACAAACAGTGGGAGGGTGAAGGCTAGCACATGCTTCTTCTGAGTCATGTGAAGTATCACTGAACCTTTTAATACTAAAACAGTCTAATACTACTAATACTACACACATACTAGTACTATGTCACTGTACAGGACAAAGGGCTTGGAAAAAAACACGAATGGCCAATTCTGTTAAATCAGTTAACAGACATCTGAGCTGGTTAGCATCACACTGAGTGATTGGGTATAGGAAGGGTCATCTGCATATGCTCTATAGACAAAGATGGTTTATTGCTAAAAATAGGTGAAAATAAGTGCAAATGCTATATGCTAAATTCAACATATAACCAGTATTCATATGTTAAAAGAAAATACTTATTTTCACTTCTACCATCAACAACATAGCATTCTTTGTCTATAGAGCATATACAGATGAAGATGACCTTCCTCCTTCTCAAGCCAGCTCAGGTATCTATTAACTGATTTAACAGAATTGGCCATTAGTGTTCTCCTCCAAGCGTGTTGAGCTGTACAGTGACGTAGTATTAGCTTTGTATGAAAAGATACGATGATACTTCACTAGACTTTACCCTCCCACTGCTGGTGGTATAGTGTGATGGGAGAGCTCTAACTAGGGTAGAGGAAGGATAATCTATATATGTCCTATGGACAAAGATGGATATGTTACTATGCTAAATTCAGCATATAAATCTTTTGTATGTTAAAAAATTTGCATCGCTTTCTGTAGAAAAAGTATTGGGATGTCTAACCATTACACCAACAGGGACTTTAATGACAATATGGCATTGGCCCCTCCTTCTAACACAATCGACTAATCCAACCATGTGTTCATGGAGCTTGCTTTGTGCACTGGGGCACCGTCAAAAGGTTCTTCCTCAAACTGTGTCCACAAAGTTGGAAGCATGGCATTGACCAAAATGTCTTGGTATGTCGAAGTATCAAGGTTACCCTTCACTGGAAGTAAGGGGTCTAGCCCAAATCCTGAAAAACAGGTGTGCTCCAATACTCTATATACTCTATTTTCAATTAGAACAACAACAGCTTCTTGATTGGGGCATCCAAGCTATCATCACGCAAATTACCCACTGATCACTGTTGGTACTGTGAGCAAGTCCATTTGAATCAGTAACTGCTTTAATGGTTCGGTTCTTTGGTGTTGAATGAGGGTAAAGTTTCACAATTCAAGTATTTTATACTGTCTTGAAGTCAGGCGTGCCGGGGTCAGCACTTCTCAAAAGTCTTGTTGCGTGTCAAAGAAGGACAAGGATAGAGGCACGTGAAAAACTGCTTATGCGCGTTTCTTGGCTGTCAGAGAACGCAGCAGACTGAGATGACCTCTGCTTCTCGGGAGCATTCGCTTGCGCTCATACACACCAACACACACACAGTGGCTCAGGGGCCCCTCTACGTGTCAGAACACTGCGCAGGAGAGTATGGCGCTACGGCCGCCGGCGGTGACTGTGGCCTGCAGGTACGCTGCGGGTTAAAATGACGTTTAGATTACATCATATTTCCAATACGCTGCAAATTTTGCCAGCAACGTGGTCTGTTCTGTTGTTTTTAAACCCCCCCTTCTCAACCCCACCCTCTACCCAGGCGCTCCCCCAGAAGGCCACATATGCAGGTGACTGTATTTAATCATCAGCACTGTTTTAGGTCAGTGCTTCTGCAGCTGAGCAATAGTGAAAGATTACATTGTCTAGACTGATTCCAGCGCCCCGAGGTGCAATATACGGAAATAGCAGTAATGGCAAGCGCTTTATAATCAATCTACATGAGCAATGGCAACTGTAACAATAATGCAGGATGTGCTTTATGTGAACAAACCTTTACAAACACAGCATCTGAAATGATAAGAGCGAGTTCTACTTATCGCCACAGCAAAGAAGACCAGTAATAAAACAAAAGTGATGACGTAAACAGCTGAAGCAGCACAGGACATGCAACCAAGTAGAGACAGTACAGGTCCTAGTTTTCCTCAATTCTGAATAAATTAGATCTCAAAGGGGCCCTTAATAAATGTCAAAACTATGTAATGTAAATGTGTTTATTTTGCTTTGTTTAGTCAATTTGCATCTAACGCTATTTTCAAGATTTTGCCATCTTAAATGAAGGCGTAGCTCCGCCCACCATGTCATGTTTCACCGAATACCTCGTTTCCCGTCGAATCTAAAGAGAATATGCAAATATTTCTTTTGTACTGATGACAACATTCACACAATAGCTGCAGTGCTCTGAGATCTCACTGGGTGATGCAGATCTAAAGCCCATTTTAAAACTGCTCATCTCTTCTCTACAATGCCGACCAAAAGATCTCAGCTTGCATTCATGAAATCAAACGTTTTCATTTCTAACTCAATTCTGAAGGATCTTCCATAAGGATTCATGAATAAATTGCTCACAGCTGGATATATGGTCGATTTAATACTACAAATGACCCTTTCAGAGAATGTTTTATGATATCAGTCTGAAGTGTGTCCAAGATTGAACAGTCAAACAACAGCTTCAGTAGCTTGTTCTGTAAAATGCTTGTTTCTCCACAATAATATACCAAAACCACAATAAAAACCGAACTACTCTGCCACGATTTAACCAAAACTAAAGAAAAGCAAGAGCAAAAATAATGGTGCGTGTTATATATCCAAACTGTATACAACCACGGTAATGAAAGCAATAATGGGCCTTAAAGGAATAGTTCAGTGATAAAATTCCACATTTTTTCCACTTATCCTAAATGCGATCGATCAGCCGAGACATGTTTAGTGTCCAATAATATTGTGAGCAAAAAATAGAACTCAACAGTCACCCAAACAGCCCAAATCATTTCTTGCAAAAACACTACCTGCTCAAAGCGCATCCGACCCTTCATTAAGGTTGTACAGACTTGTGGACGTTGTTTAGGACACAGTCCTTTTATTTACAGCCGCTTTGTGAATCCCAGCGCTATTGTTGTCTGAAGTGGCTGCCTTTAGTGGTGAAGTTTTGTTTATATTGTTTATTTTTATGGCTGGCAGTAAGTCTGCTCCGTCTTAATGAAGATCTAGATGAGGGCTGAGTGGGTTGGGAGATGTTTTAGTGATGTGTTTTGCTTAACTTTACTTTTTTGTGCTTAATAGTAACATAAATGGTAATATTAACCTCTAGTTGTAAATTTAAAAACGCATCATAGTGGATCTGGGGTCAGTGACACAAATGTGATTTTTTATTGAACTATTCATTTAATAGCATATCATACAGTTAAAGTGTATTAAAAAGACAATGAAAGTAAAAAAGCTCTTAAAAGTGTCATACAATTCAACTATATAGAGCAATTAAGGCAGCAGGATATTCTTTGTAAACACAACATTAAATTTGTTTTATATAATACCAAAAAAGGTTATTTTTGGTCCAATATAGAACCATTTACAGCAGGTTTTCCACCCAAACCAAACATTTTATGCATTCAAAATGGTTCTGAGTTTCCATGGTTCTATAGAGAGCCATTGCCGTGATTAGAAGAACCATGGAAACTAACAGAACCATTTAAAATGCATTAATGGTAGAGTTCTATAAGAGTTCTATAACGGTGTCCAAGGTGTCCAAGAGAACCATTATTTATTATTCTATAGAGAACCATTAGAGAGCCTTTATTAGAGGACTCTTGAAGAACCATTTAGTTATTTCACGATGTACAAAAACAATGACATTTTGAGCAATAATACCCAGTGCTGTCTGATCAAACTCAATAAACAACAGTCAACTCAACAATTAATTGTAGCAGGATGAAAAAAAATCCACTTGCTCTTCAGCAGTGGTTCTAGGGGGTTCTAGGGTCGCTCTGGAGCTGTATGAGGACCGCTGATCTCCTGGAATTTGGTATAGTAAAATAAACACGGTGTTTCAGTTTTTTTTTCTTTTGGATTATATGCTAGTTTATACTCAAACTCCAAACTAGCCAAGTCCCTTGTGGCCAAAAACACTAAATTCAATATGAGAAGTGATAGAAAGTCCCTCTTCAGCTGCTGATCTGAGGGAACGTGTGGACAGAGCTCCAGAAGGAGCCCGTCTAAAACAACGTCTGAGAACAATACGAGCACGTGCCGTGATCACATGATGAAAGTAGCGGACCTCTGGTGATGGTGAAGGTGGTGATGGAGATGAGGACTGGTCTGTACTCACCGGCCGGTCCCGTAGAGAGGGGGCTGAGGAGAGGAGAAGGCGGCGGAGTCTGAGCTCCTTCACCGAGCAGAGACAACCAGTGATCCCACAGCTCACACACACACGGAGCCCTGCTGCTCACTCCAGCCTAACACAGCAAAGACTCTCCACTCACTGTGGCTTCAACTAGAGAGAGAGAGGGAGAGAGAGATAGAGAGAGAGAGGAAGAGAGAGAATGTGCGCGAGGAGGAGCTGAGGAGCGCAGCGCGCGCACACAGTGAGAAGTTCTTACCGGATTGGGGATGAGGAGGGGATCACACACACACACACACACACACAC
>JBBPCY010000082.1:6410184-6424481 GCA_037974405.1 Brachyalestes nurse
ACTGGGACACAGTCCTGCTGGAATAGAAAAGGTTCTTCCCCAAACTGGGTCCACAAAGTTGGAAGCATGGTGTTGTTTAAAATGTCTTGGTATTCTGAAGCATGAAGATTGTCCTTCACTGAAAATAAGGGGTCTAGCCCAAACCCTGAAAACCAGGTGTGTCCCAATACTTTTGTCCATATAGTGTATTATGGACGAAGGCAACCTCAGTTTTACACATTTTTTGTTAGTCTGGTGTAGAAACACTGAAATCCCCCTGGTTGCACCTTCACTGGCACAGTTGAAAATAGGCACCTCAGTGAACGACTTCCTAGTAACCGTGTGATCAAACAATGCATTGCCTTTAGAAAACACAATTATTTACTTTTAATTTACTTTATTTACTTTTACTTTGAAAACATGTGTGCATCCACTGTGTGCACCTACTCAATTCTGAATTTCATTTCTGAATAAAAGGATTTGTTTTAGTATATTGCCCCCTAGTGTTAGAAGATATGTGTCATAACAAAACCAGACCGGATATACACTATACTCAAAGAATGGAAAAGGGGTCTATACGGGGTATAATTGAGGCTTTTCAGTCCCAGAAATTCGGGATTCGGCTCCAGAACCAAATGATGCAGTGCAGTTCTTTCCACATAGCAAATATCTCAAGACAAAAATCATGCCATAGGGAAGATCTGGCAAAATGTATTAAAGAGCACAACAGACTGTTCATAATGGTATGACAGGCATAGGACCTCAACACATTAGGCCTTTCAGTGACCTTCATGTGCCTCTACACAGTGCATGTATTGTAATGATACACTATATGGACAAAAGTACACACCTGTTTTTCCAGCATGACTGTGTCCCAGTGCACAAAGCAAACTCCATAAAGACATGGCTGGATGAAAACTAGACTGTCCCACACAGAGTCCTGACCTCAACCCCATCCAACACCTTTGGGATGAACTGGAACAGAGATTGTGAGCCAAACCTTCTTGACCTCATAAATGCTCTACAGAATGAATGGACACAAATTCCCACAGAAACTCAAAAATCATGTAGAAAGTCTTCCAAGAAGAGTGGAAGCTGTTATAGCTGCAAAGGAGGACCAACTCCATATTAAACTCTTCATGAGCTAATACCATCGTTGTTCTTCAGGTAGCCATATTTAATTATAGGACCTATTTGACCTTAGCAAGGAGAACTTTTCTGATTGGGGTCAAGCTAAACTGAACTTGATTTTCCTCTTTCAATATCAGCAGGCTATGTTACAGCAAAGTTAACAGTAAGAAATGAACAAACTGTTTATTTTTGTTTTCATGTTATTCACACCAAAAACTATAGAACACGTGTTGCAGCCGGATGTGTTTTTTCCAGGAAGGCTTTCTAAAAGGACAAAGCAAAAAATCTCACACTCCATGTTGAAGATCACTGTGCTGAGTGTGTCCAAAGCTTCCAGGTCCATTCTCGATTCTCAAATGTAAGTGTAACATAACATATTCTTTGACTTTAGTTTAAGCAGGAATTTGACCAAGACTTATTTGCTGGGATCGTGGCAACTAAATTCAAGTTTAGCAAAATCATGATATTAGCCAGTGTTATGACTGATTGATGACAAATAGATCTTATAAGTTGGTCAGAATACTCTGAAAAAGTAATGATGGCTGAATATTGAATTTAATGTTCAAAATGCATTCATTCATATATTTCATTACTACACATAAAATGTAACATATTCAGAACAGATTTAGAATATGCTCAGGATAAATGTAAAATACACACACACACACACACACACACAGACACACACACACAAATGGGTCCAGTACAAGCTTTTCACTCGTGTATATGCTCAAAAGTAAGGATCATCACTTCAAAGTGGTCTATAACACTGAGATAAATGTCTGAGTATTACATTTATTCATCAGTCTGCTCAGGCTTTAACTTTTGTGTTTGCGAAGGAAAAGATTGCTTGGTTCCCTGTCCAACGTGTGTGTTTGCTAAACACAATTTTTTACAATACATAAGCATGAATGGTGTTTCAGTTAAAGCTTGTATGTTTTTTTAATGTAGCGGGCAAGTATTCTTCTGAAAATATAAAAAATAAGTGTATTTTTAATACTGCTGTGATCAGAAGGCCATGGGTTCAAATGCCAGGATTGCTAGTAGCACCACTGAGGTACCCTTGAACAAAGTACTGTCCCCACACACTGCTCCCCGGGTGCCTGGGTTGACTGGGTTCAATGCGGAGAAAAAGTTTCACATGTGATGTGCTGTGGAGTGTTCATGTGTGACTATAATGGGCCACTTTACTTTATTCCTAATACTAGTACTCCATTACATCCCAGCCCTGCTTGTAAGTGCATTTTATTGATGTCTATTTTACATCATTTTAACACAGCAGCCACTCTTTACAACATGGGAAACTTCAGTGATGAATCAACATAAACACTCCAGTAAATGAAGTTACTTTAGAAAAAAATGACCATTTTGGAGTTTTTTCTGGACTGTGATGAAAGAGTAGTCAGTAGATGGTGGAGGGACGGGAGACAAAATCACTACAATTCATCCTCTTTTTTTAAATGCTTTATTCAACTACAGAACCACTATAAATAGCCTACAACAATGCCATAAAAGCCTTTTACAAATATCGGATGATAGAAAACAGTTCTATAAAAGTACTACAAAGAGATGGTTAGAAATAGTTTGGCAAGATCTTTCAAAATCTTTGCAGCCATTAACAACTTGTTCGTTTAGTTTTGAAGTAGCAAGAAAAAAAAGTTAAAAAAAAAAAACTACATATGTAGTGTTAATGAAATGATTGCGATAGGAAGCAAATTGTTTTCTGTGAATGCTTGACCTCTTTTTTGGGTCGGCATTCATTTTAAAACTGGCCAGCTGTATCCAGTATATCTGCAAAAAAACACAAACCAACATTTTTTTTTTCTTTTTTTTTCTCGTTTTCTTGCACAAGTTCACACACTGTTGAACAGTTTGGCAAAACTGTCGAAAGGAGGCGCATTTTAAGGAAGGGAAAAAAATGTTTCACTTCAAATATATTATAGCATTTCTTCTTACTTCATACACAAAACAATGCAATGTATATATTAAATATATCCTGACATTTAGGGCATAAAAGACTCTAAAGAGACAAAAAAAAAGCCCTACCAAAAGGGGGGAAGCTCATCTTAAAGACCAGAGCATGCACACTTCAACACCCACCAATGCACATACATATTCTCAGGAGTGTATTCACACTCTTGCATGCACACACACAGATTTTTGGGGCAACTATGAGGTTCAGTAAGCACTAATGTGTGCATGTTGTGTGTGTTTGTGAGTATTTCAGCTCTGCTTTAAGAGGTCTTTGCAGCCATGGCCTGCACCTTAAGTGGCTTTCCCCAATGCAAATGTCACTCAGTCTTAATACAGTTTATACTCAATAAAACATATTTTAGAACAATAACAAGCTAAAGCATGAAAAGAAAACACAAAAAACGCCCTAGAAGCAGCAAAACTCTACCACTCCGACCCCCGATAATAACTCACAATAAACAATATAACAAAAAAAACCACACACACACACACACACACACACAAAATCCTTCACCTTGACTATAGAAAGCATAGGAAGAGGAAAGTGGATGGAGGGAGAGATGATGAACAAAGGAGGGATGCCTCCTCTGTAGGCCACACTTTTCGCATTCACAGGGAAGGTTATTAGTGGCATAGCGTATTGTCCTTAGGAATCCAAGAAATGGTCACTCAGTGGTCATAAAGTACGCATTGAAGTTTCATAATAATCCTCTGAGTAGGTAAATGCAGGCACAGATGAGTCACAAAGACATTTAGAAGTTTGTCTACTGGAGAAAAAGGCACTGTGTATAAAAAAAAGGTTTCCCCTGCAAGTACAGTCTAATCACAAGTGTACTGGTGTACATTCATGAACCGTATGATGGTATTCAGTAGACTATTTGACAAACGAGTGACACTCGCTGACTTTGGCCTAGACTTTTCAGTAGTTTTAGTCATGGCAGTTAGCAGTTGCTAGCTGCTAGTTGCAACTTTACTGGCTGCTGGTTTCCAGTGATTAGTTGCTAGCTGGTAGTTACTACTTTGCTAGATGCTGGTTTCTAGTGATTAGTTGCTAGCCGGTAGTTATACTTTGCAAGCTGCTGAATTCTAGAGATTAGTTGCTAGCTGGAAGTTACTACTTTGCTAGCTGCAGGCTTCCAGTGATTAGATGGTAGTTGGTGGTTACTACTTTGCTAGCTGCTGGTTTCTAGTGATTAGTTGCTAGCTAGTAGTTATACTTTGCTAGATGCTGGGTTCTAGTAATTAGTTGTTAGCTGGTAGTTATTACTGTGCTAGCTGATGTTTAGTATTTATGAATCGGTAGCTGGTCTTTATTTACCAGCTGGAAATTACAAGTTACTAATTTGCTAGCTACTAGGTTTTGTGTTGCTAGCCTTTACTTATAATAATCAGAATCTAGAAACCAGTGACTTGCCACCTCACTCAATCAAGTGTAAAGTGACCATTTGTCATATGCGAACACACCACAGCACTCGGTGTGAACAATGTGTACATTTAACCCATTAACCCAAGTGAAGCAGCGGGCAGCCAGTGACGCAGTGTCCAGGGAAGTACCACTAGCAGTACAGGGATTCAAACCCAAAACCTTCTGGTCAGAGAGCCAATTCCCTAACCACTAGGTCACCAGCCACCCCTCTAAATTCAGTGAATGGGTAGCTGTGTTCAAGATGCATCTGACACTAGACTTTTCCAAAACAACAACCGTTCCTGCACTGAGGGTAAACTGAACCTAGCAAACCCATTCTTCATGCAGAAATGCTTTGATGTTTTTCACAAATAAGCATTTTTCACAACCGTGAAAAGTGAAAACATTCAGTATGTACTTAACATGTACAGTTTGTGTCCAAGAATTGAATTCATTGTTTCCTGCATGGACAATCAAAATCAAAATCCATGACAATCCAGAAAAAGCCTGGGTGGAGGGTTTAGTGACTAGAAAGTAACTGTGCCTGGACAAAATCTCAACATTGGCAAAAGTGGTGACATGCAGCAGTCTTAAGGACGGCATAAGAAAGTGTAGTCTTAAAAATGCTCTCTGCTTTGAGTTTGGTCCTATTTTATGGGGGAGGGGGGTTGGGAAGGGGGCTTAAACTGCCAGTTCAGGACACGCACATGTACGCCTTACATGCACTTATAAGACACTTGCATTTTAATTGTGTTTACATGCTCCAAGCAGCTCTCCTTCTCTAAAATATGTTTTAAGTGCACCTCACTTCAGTGTCAAAAATATATATATCCACCACACATGGTACCATATGGAGCGTCAGTGGGGGAAAAAAAAACAAAAACACAAAACCACTAAAACAATGGACGGACAGCCAAACATAGAATGTACTATGAAAAGTATAGAGAAAAAAACACCTTAGTAATATTTGTTCATATTAGGAAAAATACATAAAAATAAGCTCTTAAAAACGCAGATAAACGACATGATCATTCTTCTATTAAATGGAGAGCAATTCAAGTGTATGTTGTCCTGATGAGCCAATACAATTGAGTCTTGTGGCACCTTTTTTTCCACAAATGACTGAATAAAGATAAATAAATTCAGAGAAGTTAGTCATACTGGTCTAAAACACATGACGTGCTCAGACAAGGTGGAATTTGGCCATAGTAAGCTGGTAGCCTGGATCTAGAGGAAACCCAGTGGCACATATAAACAATTTGTTGCAACTATAAATCATTGAATTGCTATGATTGATAACTTTCTTCAGTCTAGTCAGTACATTCACAATGCAACATCACAAAAGAGCCACCCTGGCAAATACAAAATGCTGTGTTGGGCCTCACAATTCTGTGTTCCTGAACATCAACCAAAAGATACCAAAACGAAAAACCACTAACATGACAGAACCTTGAAAATACTTTTGTCAGTGGAGGTATAGCATTATGTTTTTGAGAGTTAAGACGCTCCTCAATTCAGCTACTGAATGCATTTATATTATGAATTTCATGGCTATTTCTTATTGTGCTATATGTTACTCTGTTGCATTTTTGTTGTTTCTCTCTTCCAGTTTTGCAAAAAAGAAAGGCCGAAAGTTCATAATAGTCCATACGTGAAAACATCGTCTTAAAAACCTTCAAATAACAATGAACTAAACAGCGAACTTAAAAGCATTAGTCAACCACTAATACGCCACAAATAGTAAAAGAATAAAAAAACAATCTGAAGCTATTTAGGTATTAACATTTAGACTTAAGAGCCAGACAACCCAGTGGATAGCAAATGGTGGCATCTTCAAGAAAAGAGTCCTTTTTGTGTATTACAGACTCGAAATACCTTTTTCATCGAATACTTTGAATTGTCTTTTTTCAGAGGTGGTGCTTTCCATGTCTGATCAACAGTTTTGCATTTTTTTTCTTTGTTTTGCCCATTTTAAGATTTTTTTCCAGCTTTTTTTGTCTTTTCTCCAGGAAAATGAAATATGCTGCATTTCTGGATATTAGGTTCATAAATACAAGCGGGTTCCTTCACTATTTTTCTAGGAGACCATGGAGGAGTGTTGGTTTCAAGAAGATTCAGGATGCCTGGTGTTAGCAAGAGTGTCAGTAAGTGATGCTGCCGGTTTTAGCACTAAGATTCCTCCTCAGCTCGTATGAAAGACTCTCACATAGCTGGATAGTCGTGTCTTTTTGTTCTACATTGAGACATTTATCATAGATCCATCCTCATCTTGTTAGAGGACGTAGTTTGCTTTCTTGAGTACTAGAAGAAAGCCAGGGAGAACGAGCTAGCAAAGCTTTAGGGCCTACAACATACAAATTCGTTCCAGATTGATCATTCCAGGATTGGTTGAAGGGTAATTTGTAGTCTCAATAGAGAGAGAAATGGGCTGCAAATCAATCACATTGTAGGAATATGAGATGAGATGCCTTGAGAGCTATCACAAAAAGAACATGAATGTCCTTCAGAGAGATGAACATGAGTAGCACACACACACCAATATCAGCAGGTCAAACTTGTGCTTACATTCTGGGTCAGTTAGTTTTGGTCCGTGGATAGTCACAAGAATGACATAGAATAAAGTACAGTAATTCAGGTTTCATGTTCTTACATTGGAATGAATGTGCATAGAGCTAGGGTACCTCTAAGCAAGCCGGTCCAGTGTTAAGGGAGTCTAGGTCAGTGCTTTTTGCCTGGAGTGAGCAATGTGTCAGTAGATGTAGGTAGGTCAGTGGGTCTTGCGGAGTACAAGGACATAGCCAAAACTTCTGGGCTTACAAATTCAGGCCAGTGGGTCTGGTTGCATCACTTTTTTTTGATCTGTGGTCAGATATGTGGGACAGATGTCTTGGGTAGCTGTTGGTTTGGATTGCTTTCTTTTTTGGGTCAGTAGATTTAATTTAGGTTGTTTTTAGCGGACAGTCGGTAGACCTTACGGGAGGCTGTAGCTCAGCAGTTTTAGGTTGTGCTTCGGCTAAAGGGATTGATTTGTGACACAGGTCTCTGTTGGGTGGTCTCAGTAGGTCTGGTAGACATCGTGAATTGGCATCTGGAACGTGGCAGCAGCCGGGAAGGCCTGGGGCACATACCCAGCGTAGCCTCCATAAGCTGCAGCTGCCACGGCCGCGTTCTTCTGCAGCGCTGCCAGGGCGGCTGTGTTAGCGTGGGCAGCGATGGGCATGTAGCCAGCACCATACAGACCGGCGGCTGCCGCTGGAATCCGCTGGACGTTAGGAGCCATCGCATACACAGGAGTGATGGGACGACCCTGATAGAAAGAGATAGTGAGGGTAAGGGTTAGCAAGAAAGAAATGTATACATTAGATTCAATTCACTTATTGTTCTTCATATTAGGAATATGTTTTTACTCCTCTCAGTTTGTTGTTGTAAACATTTTTATTTAATAGAATCACAGCAAGCTTGCCCTTACAAATATTATACAGTCATCTTAGTTTCTTAGTGCCAATGGAAGGTTGTCTGAATTTTTTTACACATTATCTATGAAAATACAGCCAAACAATGCTCCAGTTGGTTAGTGTACTTAAACACATAAAACACACATAGAAATCTAGAAATTCTAGAGGTAGAGGGACTTAAGAAAGGACAGAGAGAGTGAGAGGTAGAGAGAGAGAGAGAGAGAGACAGACAGACAGAGAGAGAGAAAGAGAGAGAGAGAGAGAGAGAGAAAGGCAGACAGAGAGAGAGAGAGCGAGAAAGAGAGAGATGTATTTCTGTAATCACTATACTTGTAATAGCGTGTAGTGTCTCATCATGGTGTAGGTAAGGCATAGAACCTCAATGGCTAAGGGTGTAGCTGAGAGTGAATTACGCAAATGTGTTGTTTCAGGGTATAATACAAGTGTATTCAAGAGGCCCAGTGTATTTTTCATTTATATATTTAGCTAATGGTGTGAGTCATCATATCATATCTTTTTAAAATAAAAAAGTATTTTTCCTACTACTTTCCATGTCAGCATGCACCAGCATGCAAGTAAAAATAACATTAAGCTCCAACATTAGTTTCATTTCAAACGAAATGCTCAGCCAGCTCAGAGACCCACCCAGATAATGTTTTAGCCAGACATTCATCAGAATATTTCAGACAAGGCATGTTTATTACTTACTGGACCTTTAATTTAACTAGATGCATTTCTGCAAGAAAATGCAAAGTCTGATTGCATGGTTGCTATAAAACCAGTGTTTGCAGACACCAAGACATTGTATTTATGATTCAGAGTCCAGCACTTAGAGCTGCCCCAGCAGGAATTGGCTGGCTCTTACCAAACCATTTATGGGTACAGCTGGACACAGTCATACATCTCCTTTATATAAACTAACTTGAGCTTTAGTGTCTTGAAGTCTGTTTAAGAGTCTGCTGTGCGTTTTGCTAAGCGTTTGTTATTTCTTGTTTGGGTTTTTCAACTTTTTTCTCTTTCCCTTACTCGTGATGCTGTAGACTTTCTCTCCGACATACATTTTAAAGTGGACTCGTCCATCCCCTCTCTCTCCATGTATATTACAGAGGGAACTCGACCACAAAAATAGACTTTTTAAACAATCAATACTCAACCCCTGACTTAAGGGGATATTAACAGACGTTCTGATGTAATCACACTAATAATACTCGTTCAGGAAGGTGCAGAAACTGCATACATGACTGCAGCCCTTGAATGTAATGAAAACATGCATCTGTATTATGTTAGAGTACGTTGGAATTCATTTGAAATGTCTGCGTTGGTGGTTAGCTGGTGAGTGATTCACAATAACCCTAACGGCTAATGGCGCAAGTTCTTACATGTAGAAATGAAACTGAGACTGTGTATTGTTTGCATAATTTCTATGTTTTATACCCCATCATTTCAAAAGAAGTCCAGCAATATCTCTCTTTTGACCTTTTGCCTGGGCTGAAATCACAGTGAATGGCTGGTTTTCTATCTACAGGACTGCATGGGTGGAGAATGATGAGCATGATGTAATCCTACATTTTTTTCTTGTGTTGCTCAAGACTCATATTGTGGGAATGTAATACAATGAAAAGCTTTTGGAAAGCAATTACTGTGATTACTGTCCTAAGACATGCCTCGTTCACCTGAGGACATATTTGCAAAGCTTGAAGTCTCATCTACAAACCTGTTCTATTAGTTTCAATATTAGTTTATTGCTGTGACTCAGTGGAGTCATCATTGCTGGCTCATGAAACAGAATGTTTATGAAAACCCAATCTTTGAAGTCCATCAGGTGTTCCACAATGTACTCTAACTTACTTTCCAGTCAAAGTGAACATGTAGATTGTTTGGTGGGCACCAACCGACATTACAGGAGAGGAGACCATACACTGGTTGGTTTTCGCATGTCACCCCATTGCTAATTGACCTACACTAGCTACCCATGGCTGCTCAAATTAAATTCAGCTCACTAACTCTTGCCTACAGAGTGACATCTGAGTCTGCACCCTGCTGCCTTTATCCTATCATTTATCCTTATGTTCCTACTCGCTCCCTCCGCTCCTCCATGAAACATCATCTGGCTCTGCCATCCCTGCACACAAGGTAAACCCAGCCCAGACTGGTCTCATTCGTGGTTCTCCACCTGGTGGAATGAGCTACCTAAGGCTACCAGAGCAGCACAGTCCCTTTGTAGCTTCAAAAACCTCATGGAGACTCCTGATCTATCTTCTTGCACTACTCCTACATAAAGACCTATCACTTTGAACTCTCCTCTGGTTCGATGTGCTAGATTGTCGTATTGTAAGTCACTTTGAATAAAAGCATCTACCAAACTGAATGGAAAGGAAAGGAATGTCTAAAAAGGAATGGGACAGTTTGTAATGCTTAACATGGCAGATGTTTACAGTGAATCTCCCGGCTTGCTGGTGAATACGTAATCAAAAAAAGCCTACAATAAATGCATGTTCAGTAGGCTATACTGCTACTTTGATGCTACCCTTTGGCTAGTCTGTAGTTCCAGTGTAGCTTCGCTGTAGTACCTGAAAGGGTGGAGGCGTGGAGACAGCAGGGATGACTGCAGCAGTAGCAGAAGCAGCTGTGGGGTCATGCTGGAGAGCCAGAGGGTTGATCAAGTGCTCCACTGGGTGCATCTTCCCTTCTTCCACCAGTTTAGTAGCAGCAGGAGCAGCAGAGAACACAGCAGGGTACTGTGTACCTAGAGCTGGCAAAGCCACTGCACACAGAAACATAATAGAATTTCACCAACCTGAGACAAGACAATGTCATATAAAGGAAATATGTGATTTTGTGAGGAATGTTTTACTGCCAGTCTAAAGTTTGGGGACTTCAAGATGATCAAAGTGCTTTAAAAAGGAAATTCCATTCATTTTTTTACATTTCCATATCTAATTTAATGGTTGAGGCATAAACAAAGTCATTCAGAGTAATTTGATGTTAAAGGGCTCATGGAGAACGTGACTCACTCGAATTTTCCTTTACAGTGGTGGTCATAGGAACCCGTAATATTACTCACAATGTAATTTTATTTCTTATCCAAAAAGACCAGAGAACCTACACATCTTTTTGTTTTTATGTGTATATATATTACAATTTCACTGGAGACTGTTTTACATGCTCCTTTCAATAAAATGCATTTTATTACTTCTGTCAAAACTATTTTAGGCATCAGGAGTGTTTGTAACCGTTTTGAAAATCTAGCAGAGCTTGCTTTTTTTCTTAGTAAAACCTTAGACGTTTGACAAAAGTCCAGTCATGGGAAACATGTCAAACCCCATGCAATGACAGCACTATTGAGCACTCAAGCCAATCAAGCATTTAAACCACATTAAGAGCTGAAATGTTTCAATATAAGCTTTAAAAATAGTTACATTTCCTCATTCTGAGGAACATACTTTCTTACGTTCTTTTGTACTAGGTTATATACCACCTATCAATATATACAATTTTAGTGGTACCATCTACCACAACAGGCTTTGTGGCCCACAAGAACATTTACCAACCCAGTTGTTTAAAATACAGACAAATCCCACAATAAAAGAAACACCTAAAAATATCTAAAAAGAATTCTAGGTTTGTTTGTAGCCATTTATCAATGATGGAAGAATTCCATACAGTTGAAAAGAGAACCATTTTACATAGTTGCACCGATTATAACCAGTTATTTGTTAGTACACCCCTAATCACACAAAACCACCAACTGGCAGGAGGGTAAGGTCTCGTACTTGCTTCCTCCATTAGACAGTTCAATACGCATAGAGCAGAAATTGAACTGACAAATCTGTTACGTTAGCTAATAGCACTGGCTAGCGTTGCACTGAGTGATGGGGAGAGGGAGGGCCATCCTACACACCTAGAGACAGTGAAGCCAACTGTGCTGTCTTGGACTCCTAGCCACGGATGGCTGTGGCATCACAGGGTATCGAACTTGTAGTGATAGGTTAGATAGAGGGTCCCTCACAACAGTAGCATTTGTAATATTTACAATTATTATTATTTGTTTGACTGTATACCTCAGCCCACTGAGGGACAGCGGCCCAGGGCTTGAAAACTCCTGCCTTGGATTATGAGCAGTAAAATATCTACAAATTGGGCTGTTCCTGTTTTTGTATGTAATTGTTTCATTAGATTAATTTAAAATATCAAAGGAAGCAAGGGCTTATTAACTTTAGTTCCAGTATGAATGCAAACGTAAGTATTGTCCGAAACTGTGATACCATGGCATATCATGATTTTTAATTTTATCTTTGTTGCGCGCTCTTTTCATGGTTTTCTAATACATATTGAAACGAAGACAAACGAAGGCAAGGTGTCCCCAAACTTCTCAAGGGCAGTGTGTGTAAAAATGTGAAATGAAGGTAACGGAGGTTTCAGCGCTGCAGAAACAGGTGAAGTGGAACAGAAACTTCAGGCCAGGCACTATTACCTATACATACACTGAGAAAAAAGCGACTAAACAAAAGACACTGCATTGCTTTCTGTGTGAAAGAGAAGGACAAAGGACACAGAAGAAAGAGAAGGGAGGTTCAGACTTACACAACCTGGTAAGTGACTTGGCTTAGGATTAACACCACTAACCACATGCACACACACACGAATCCCCATTGTTTCCACAGACAAAACCTCTTTTCATCGCCGGGGTTAATTCAGATTTAGGATCAGCCGGTTTAGCTGACGTCACAATATTCCTGTCAGGAGTTAGAAAGGCTAGCTGATCTGAGATCAGAGCAACTGGGGGATCAAGCAGCTCAAACAAGGGTGGCAGGTCTGCTGATTTTGTAAGAGAAGCGTAAGAAAAGTGATTAGAAGTGCTGCAGATTTGCCCAAACCAGCACCAAAACTTTCCAACATGAAGAAGTTTTATGCTGAAGGGAATTTTTTAGATGAGAAACAATCAGAAGAGTGTAGAGGAGGGAAGAAGGTAACGTTGTGTTACGAAGCAGACAGTAATGTATTAAGAGTTTCTCCACTTGACTCCAGTCCAGTGAGGGTCAGCCAATGCTTTTTCTTCTCTATCCAGGCAGACCACTATACTGCTGTGTGCTTCGGTGGTATTGTATGTTCAGAGGTGGAAAATAACATATTAAGCTACTCTCATTCTTCACTGTTAATGTTTTTTTACAATAAATTAGTGCATTTTTATTTAATTTTATTTGTAAATAATTCAGACTTGGTTATTTGTATTTGAATAACCATTAAAGAGTTACTTTTCACACCTGGCTGGCTAACCTTAAATATTTAAGCTGTGTCCAGTTACCTCAATGGAATCTCGAGCATTAAACGTGTTTTCAGTTTTATTTAGTCTATTCTAATTACTTTTACTTAAATGAATCACTACAGCAGTAGCATGGTTACTAAAAGGGCCCATATCCTACACTTTTTTCTTTTTTTTTCTTATTAACAGTAAACAATGTATACAGTCCTTTAGTTTTTCTTGTGCTGATGGGAGTGATGGGCAAGTGAAACCTGATTATTTTTTTCCAGTCTGTTTGATAGATATGATATACGACAACATGTGATGATATGATATATGATAATATATAATTGTGAATAATAATGCTTTTTTATGCTTCCTTTTGAGTCTAAGTTGTGTTTAAATAGTTTTCTTTCCACCCCTGACAACTTTCATCTTGAAGCCAATTTCAGGGCAACAGTGTATGGAATATAGAACCACAGTGGCTGCACTTTACTGGCACTCTGGAACTGAGTTAAGTAGAGGAGAAGCGTGTATGTGTGTCAGTATGTGTGTGTGTGTGTGTGTGGTGTCAGAGTTTCACACTGACTTGTGCCAGGCTTAATGCCCACTGGGTTAACAGCTGCCAGCTCCAGACTGGACATGAGCTCATATGGTTTGTCCGGCAGCTTGGTCTTTCCTTCATGGTAGCGGCTGTAAATGCCTCGGCCGGCCGAGTAGCCACCCAGGTATGAGCCGCGGGGCCCTGGGCCCCTGTTACCGGCTCCGGCACGGCCACGGCCTCTTACAGTACCTGCTTGAAATAAAAGTGACAGGGGGGCACTTTTCAGACACAGGTAGTGGGCACTGTCTTCTGCGGTCACATCAGGTTTTTTTTGTATAGAGTAACATAAAGAGCATTGCTAAGAGATATGGGAAGACTTATGACATATGACTTCTATCCAATTTAAAAATGGCCTGTATGTATCCTGGTCTATACAGCTCTGGAAAAAAAATAAGAGACCACTGCAATTTATTTTCAAACAGCATTTCTTTGAGTATGACCTCCATTCCATGCCAGTGTCTGTTAAATTCCTACACAAGCACCTCATTCTGCTTTATGAGGGACTGA
>JBBPCY010000082.1:6424581-6439098 GCA_037974405.1 Brachyalestes nurse
CTCTCTCTGTCTCTTTATCTCTCTCTCTCTCTCTCTCTCTCTCTCTCTGTCTCTTTATCTCTCTCTCTCTCTCTCTCTCTCTCTCTCTCTGTCTCTGTCTCTTTATCTCTCTCTCTGTCTCTGTCTCTTTATCTCTCTCTCCCTATCAATCCACTCTTATTTTCAGGATTTGGAGAGAGCAAAGTTCTTGGGCGTGACGTGATAAAGCATTAAACCAAGAGAGAGAGAGAGAGAGAGTGTGTGTTATAGAGGTGATGACTGAAGGTGACCCACTGATTCAGTGTAAGTTCTTCATCTCCTATCTGACAGGTTCCAGAGTGTACCGTTCAACTATTGACACACTCCTGTCAGATTTCTTGACCTGATTACCAGCCCCATTCTCATTCAACTGTCCACACAAACCCATTCAAATCCAGGCTTATTCAAATATAAATCAGAAAGAAGTCCTACTTTGTGTTAAAGCACATGCTCAAGACTGTTCCACTTTTATTAAGAGATGGATCTTCTAGTGGTTTTAGCTCCAGTTCTTGATTAAAACTAGTTTTCTGTGACATGGGTGTTGTAAAAACCTCCGCATAACATAAAGGTTACCAGTTTTTACCTGTATGTCCAAGCCAAGGACCATTTAGGAATATTTTTGTATATTTTTATGGAAGTTATGAAAGTGCGTTGAAATATGGACCCATATACAGACCCTTAGAGCATGAGGGGTCAGCAAAGGTGCCTTATAATGACACAAACTTGCACCAGCATCTCTGTGTGTGTGTATGCAATAAGACAAAATTTCCAAACACATTCCAAAAAAAACAGACTTGTAAAGGCAGGTAGTTTCACATCAAGGTGAGTGTTGCTTTAGTAACAAGGATAGTTAGCTTTGTGTGTTTTATGCAGCTGGCTGGTCACCAGTGCAGGCTAGTCCTGGTTTGCACTTATACTTTTTATATAATAAAAAACTCAGCTTATTTTAGTATAAAATTTCCATTGTTTTAGGGGTGTTGAATTGATGCGTTAATTTCGATCAATTAATCAAAGAACAAATGATGCGTTAAAAACATTAATGCTGATTAATCTACTTAATTGTACCTACTTCTCATCATTATCAGTGTTATAAATTGACAACAAACTGAACTGTATAAGCATTTTTCAACAAGGCAGCTTTATTAATCAGAATCCGTGCTTTTTTATTTTTTTTCCTCAGTCTATTAGGTCATATTTTTGATTGCTGTGCCCATTACTGCACATGAACAATGCAGAAATAGTTATTAAATAAAAGAGATGCTGAAAGTCTGTAATGGTGATCGTTCATTCACTCATATGCCAAAATTCAGTGAAAATTTATAAAACTTTCACAGCAAAAATGTGTGCAATTAATTTAGATTAATTAATCAGAGAGCTTGTAATTAATTCGATTCCATTTTTTAATCGTGTGACACCCCTAAATTTTTTGTTCAACAGAAATTTTTCCAAGTAGCAAAAAAAAGTAGCAATGTCCACATCCACCTGCTAGTTAGGACTCCCCCAATCACAGAAGCTGGGAATGCTTCCTCCAAGTCACATGAAGCTCCACCACATCTTTTTGAACTGCCACCAACACAACTTCATTGGACAGCTCAACACGCTTGGAGGAGAACAGTAACTGCAAGTTCTGTTACATTAGCTAACAGCTGTGTTGGCTACAGTCATGCAGAGTGATAGGGGAGGGAGGCCCACCACCCATACAAATGAAACCAGTTGTGATCTATTGGACTCGCAGATACAGATGGCTGTGGCGTCTCCGGAAATCGAACTTGGGATCTCGTGATGATAGATCTTTTTTTTTTTTAACCAGTCCTACCTGTTACATTTAAGCATATAAACAATAGAAATACATCCTACAATGGTAAACAAAAGAAACAGCAACAAACAAAAATAACTGAATCATTTAGGATGCTTTGAGTGAAAATTTGATTTAAACAGTTTGCCATTTATCCCAGACATAGTTAATAGACAAAGATCACATTTTTCTTCTTTAGTTCTGAACTGAAGCTAATGTTGCTCTAGTAATCAATGGTCACCTAAATCTTTTCCATTAACACATTCCCAAATCATCCTTCTCAAGTACAGACTTGTATATGGGGTTTAGGACACTTACTGTGAGCTATAAGATTGAACAGAAACTCCACTTTAGACACCACTAGGGCTGGAGAGGACTGATCTTGGATCAGCTTCCTCTGTTAATCTGAAGCTTATTGCCACAAAAAAAAATGCTAGATCACATCTTTTTTTCCTAAAGTGGTTTGTGAAAACAGACCCTATTGCCTATTATGACTGCTTGCAGTGTTCCTCTACACAATAAAGTTTTGTTGCATTTTATAGCTTACAGTAAGTCATACTGTGTCCTAATTCACATCCGCAAGATTCCTCCACCTCAATGAAGAACTGGATGTGGTTTGAGTGTCTTGGGGTAGTATTTATGGAAACGATTTAGATTACTATTGACTCACTCAAGGGTAATAATATAAATAATGTTTGGAGTTAAGGGCTAGTTTGTGCTAACTATGCTAACTGTAGGCCACTGCTCAGTTTAGCATGACTGGAGTTCTGAATTCCAGTTAAGGTGCAGAGGTAGCTCTACTGGCTGCTTTTTTGCAGAGTCACTAAAGAGTCATATGATGATGGTCACTCTCTGTTACACATTCAACTCTTTAACTAACGGATAACTTTAGTGTGTGTTTGTGGAAGTGTGGATGTGAAAGCAGAGTAAGGGAGAG
This sequence comes from Brachyalestes nurse, assembly GCA_037974405.1. Taxonomy (NCBI): domain Eukaryota; kingdom Metazoa; phylum Chordata; class Actinopteri; order Characiformes; family Alestidae; genus Brachyalestes; species Brachyalestes nurse. Next base: position 6,427,332 of record JBBPCY010000082.1, read on the forward strand.
GCAACAGAGAACATGCTAACAGGAAATTATGCTACATTCACCGGTCAAATTGAGTTCCTGTTCCAGATCGTTGGCTGATCACATTGACCCTTATGTGACCGCACAGAACAAACAAAATCAACACACACACACATACACAAACTAAAGGAAGGCTACCAAGAAGCATGGCGAGAACATCTGCCTCTGCAGATTGAACCTTGAGATGAAGAAAAGCCTGGGTGAGGGTTAATCTTCAAATCGCTATGACAATGTCATAAAACCCCCACCTCCGAGTATTATGGGTAAGCCATAAAGGAAGGTTAACTTGGATAAAGTGTAAACAAGCCTTGATGAGGAGCAAAGTCTTCTTTTTCAAACAGTATCATCATCAGCTAAAACACACTGTACAAACCTAAAGCGTACAGATAATAGTGGACAAATATACTGCCTAGTGAATCACAGCATATGTTATTAGCTTTAAAAAGAGTGGGCCCACGTCGGTAGAAAAAAAATTACATGTTTACTCAATTCGTTGAGTAATTCTATTTAAGGGGACAAGGTCAAGGCATGAAGTTTAGGATTTCTCAACTACTGACCAACCATTCACAATTTATCTAATTGAGTAGTTGATTTCATTGATTAATTTACACAATTTTTCCCTCTCCCCAAACACCAAAAATATCTTGGCTGACATCCTGAATTTGCAAACTGCTGTAAAACTGGTTTCTTGGTCAATTTCATACATAACTAGTAAATGTAACTCTTGATGGATTTCACTGAATAATAACAAACCATTCGTAGTTCATAAAAAAAAAAAAGTTTTCTTTTAATTGTATGTTTTCTTTTAATTTTAAGATTAGGAAGATTAGGCAAAAAATACAATTAAGCATTTTGGATTTTGCAAGGCATGGCAATGTAGTTTGCTGTTGTTCAGTTAAATCCATTTTTATTTCCTTTTTTTGTGATTATGTGACAAAAAACGTGTTCAGCAGGCTCCAACTGTTCAAGAAAGTAGCTGGAGATTTTAAAATATGCAACAGTCAACAAATCACTGTCAGTTCATTTAGAAGAAAATGTTTTGCATGGGCTCAGTGACTTGTCTGCAACTATGCAGCCCCATACGCAGCAAGCTGTGGTGCACTGTGTGTTCTGACACCTTTCTATCATAACCAGCATTACATTTTACAGTCATTTGTGCTATTTGAGCTCTTCTGTGGGATTGGACAAGATGGGCTAGCCTTCGCACTCTATACCCATCAGTGAGCTTTGGGTGCTCGTGAGCCTGTCCCTTTTTCACCAATTATCCTTACCTGGACCACTTTTGGAAGGTTCTAACTACTGTATATCGGGAACACACCACAAGACCTGCTGTTTTGAGGATACTTTGACCATCACAGTCTGGTCCTTTTCAAAGTTGCTCAGCTCCTTAAACTCATGTTCCTGCTTCTAACACATCAACAACTGACTGATCACTTGCTACCTAATACACATCATAACATGACAAGTGCCAGCGTAACGAGATACCCGATGTTATTCACTTGCCAGAGGTTTTATTGTTGTGGCTGATTGGTGTATAAAAAAGGTGGCGTGTATGTGTGTACGGCACCTTTTCTAGACACTGCATTATACATAATGCTTGTAAAGAGACAAACTGGAAAATCAGGTTGAACTCAAAACGTCTACCATAAATACACTATTCAAACACACATACGCACTTGTGCTGCTTTTAGCGTCACTTGGGTAAGTCAAGGGAGGAAAAATGTCTGACGCCGCAGCATAAACTCTTGAGTCAAGGTCATCTGATGGTGGATGGCTGTGTGTATGTGTGTGTGTGTGTGTGTTTGTGTGTGCACACCCATTCTCAGTATCATGACTGAGTCATATAAACTGCAGGTTCCGAGACAAGTATTTACTAAAAATATCTAAACGCTGAAGTGCCCTCCAGCGTTCAGCGTGTGTATGTGTGTTATGACGTCTTCACATAACTGTTTGTGCGCTACTGTAATAACTACAGACAGTATGATGTAGTCTGGTTAGGTGGATTAAAGCTTTACGAGTCTAGAGTTACTGTGGCTTTGGTCTACATTCAGTATTCATTACTTTTCGATGTACATTGTATACACCAGTAAAAGGTTTGGGCTATTTTTGTGTGAAAATGAAAATTGTTCCTTTCTTCTTTTTATGACCCAACTTTCTCCCAAATGTTGTCGTTGCCTACTTGGCCTGCTAGGTAGAACCCTGCGAAGCTGGTAGGGTACAGGAAGGTGCTTCTTCCAAATCTTTTCAGTCTACTTTTAATGCAGTGTCATGATACAGCTCAACATGTCAATCCTGTCACACTGTATTTCCAAAAACTCAGTAGACGCCTATTCAATAGACAACACTTCTTGGAATCAAAGGTATTAATAAGGAGTTTGTCCCCTCTTTGCTCCAGTAACACTTCTAGGAAGGATTTACACTCGAGTTTTGATTTGACTGCATTCAGCCACAGTAGCATCAGTGAGATCAGGCACTCGATCACAAACACCAACTTAACCCAAAGGCATTGGATGGAACTCCATCACTCCAAAGAATGCAGTTCTACTTCTCTACAGCTCTGTGGTGGGGGGGCTTCATCCAGATTCAAGGTTTAAGATTCAAAATTCAAGATTGTTTATCTGTCACACACAGTGAAATGTGTTACTTAGGTTGCCAATGAACTGAGCCATAAAAAGTCACAACAATGAATAAAAATAGTGCAAACATTGAAAGTGAACAGTGCTTGAAGTGATGAATCAAGTGTAGGAGTTGAATATGGACAATATTAATAGCGTGGTAGTACTAAAGGTGGTGGTAGTATTAAAGATTAAAGACAGCAGCATGACTCATATGAAGGTTGAGATAAGTAGTGGTATCATGTAAAGCGTGAAATTAGTGCCATGTACAGATTTAAGAGAGCAGACTTCAAGGGCTATATTTTGCACTGGTGGAAAGCATGACACAAAGTGGTTTTGCTAGGTATATACCAGCACATTCCTCACGTTTTCAAAGTACCAATGATTTTGAACGTGTTTCCTGCTAGTAGAAGCGGGACTTTTTAAATTAGGCGTGGCTGGGTGTGGTGTTGGCGCGTTGCTATTTTAAGGCAGCGAAATGACGCTCTGCTTTTGACCAAGAAATACTGCATCAAAAATCAGTTTTGCATTATTAAACAATATTAAAGTGGTGTGTTTTACAAATGTGCAGGTGCATGACTCATTACAGACAAAGGTATGCGCTTGAAGACCACTTGTTATTTTATTTTAATTTATATGTTTTATAAGAGTGTTTCAAAATCAGAAAACCTTACTGATCCCAGAGGAAATTGCTTATGTAATGCCTGCAGACACAGAGACACAGAGAGAAGAACAATATAAAATATAATGTCTAAATAAAATCTAAATAAAAAATCTGTAGAAAAAAGGCTCAATATAAAAATACACTACGCTATATACAGAAATGCTGAATATAAATATTATAGATAATATACACAGTTGAGCAGATTAAAGGTGAGGTGAGGTACCATTCTGACTGGTTTATTACATGTTACACATAAAATAGACCTCTGAATAATTAAGAGAGTTCATCTGCCTTTAAGTCTGCTGTTAAGTCTCTCAAGTCTGATCTTTCTGCCATCAAAATGGATTTGGACACGCTCATGAATGTTAGTAGCGCCTTGTGCTTTGCATTAGAAGTCTGATGGGATCAGAGGTTAGACATGTCTCTTAAGGAACCTAATGAGGATAGAAACTCTTTCTGAGTCTCTCGGTTTTGGCTATCAGGCTACGGAGTCCAACAGGTTGAGCAAACTATCACTGTGGTGAGTCCTAAAAGAGTTCTTCATATCCTGAGATGGTGTGAAAGCCCTGAAACGGGTTCAGGTTCTTCAGGTTAAAGTGTTTCCTGTGGTGTTTTTTTGACCTCTCTCAACACTCTCCATACGTTGTATGAGTCAGTCTTGTACTGGCTCATGTCTCCAGAACTGAGGTTCAACACGTTTTGCGGATGTTCTCAGCATTCCGAACAGTTCTGCCGCCCCACGGTTTCTGATTGTGAAATGTCCTGATGGTGACAGTGGGCGTGCTAACGAGGCTAACTACTACATCATGCTGACGTCATCACTGCTCACCCTCGGCATTCCTCATTTCACATCCTCTAAAGCGTTCTGCAGTGTAGTTTCTGACTAGATGGACCAACATTTGACTGCCCTCGTGACATAAGGAGCCAATACCCGTCTTTGTTTATAACCTTACACGGGGAGTTTCAGTTGGAGGACAGCTTTGTCGCTGTCCTTAAGCAGAGTGTAACAATGACCCAGCATGTTTGCATCTCTAGGAGAACGGAAGACATGTTGGAAAAAGTTCAGCATTGCCTGTTTGAGCTTAAACTTGTTAAAGTCCCCTGTTATGATGAGAGCAGCATCCAGGTGTCTTTAGACTGTGCTGTACTCCTTCAGTGCTCTTTTATAGTTTTCCCAAGTGCAGAATACCTGTGTCAGTAAGGGGTACACCTTTAAAGTAGCTGATTCACGGATTGGAAGGGCTGTCTGGATACTTTTGGACAACTTACATCACCTAACAGACAACTGCGCTGGCTAGCTTCATGATGACTAGCGTTTAGGTCTACTCAGCTGGCAGTAACTTGGTTAAACAGCGAATGTTGATTTATAAGTATAGTTTTACAGGTTTGAAGAACAGATGTGGATTACTTGAGCACTGATGTATGTCACTCTGGACAAGAGTGCTAAATGCTGTAAATGTAAATATAAATATAAATGACTGATTGGAAGAGAAAGAGCCACTTTTACTCAAACAGAGACGGCAAGGCCAATTATGCTATCTTGGACCCTCAGCATTCCCAGAGACCTCAAACTCTTGTTGTTACTGACACAAATACAAATTAACGCCTGTGTAAAAAAAAGCATATAATACCCCCCAACAAGAGGATTTCAGCAACAACAGGATCTCAGCATGTGTATATCATCTTCAGTGCAATTAGAAAGACATATCTGGCTCCTCATCAAGCTAAGAGAAGGCTGAAAGTATGTAAAACCACAAGGCAAAGGGAGGCGTGTCCAAACTTATAACTAGTGTATACAAGATTATTTATAATCTTATAAATAAGATTATATATTATATCTTATAATATTTATACAATATTATATACAAGTATATTTACATTCATAATTACATTAATTCTATTAACTGTTTAATTAAAAAGTGACAAAAATGTAAAGGATATTTTTCTTAATATAATACAAGTCAAAACATTAACATTAACACTTAAACCATGAGAAATTATCTCCTCTTCAACTTACAAGCACAAATTCTGTGAGTAAAATTTACTGTTGCACTTTTAACATAATTTCTCAGCTATGTTTCAATGAGCTATTAGAGATAACATGTTTTTGTGATCATCAGTGTGTTTGTGTGTGTGTGTGTGTGTGTGTGTGTGTATGTGCCTGTGTTGTCAGCACGGTGAAAGTACAGTGTGTTTTAAACTGTTACAATGAAAAGCAGCCATTGTGTTCCATCTGTTCTCTGCAATATGTCACGTCTCCTCACATACAAATATGTTCTTGTGATACTATTGTTATAATAATGCTTTCAACAGTTACTTTCTGAAATATTAGTTATTTTTAGTTATTTTTGATGCTTTATTAAAATGTTTTAATACATAATACACCGTAATTATGTATTTATAAACATGTTTAATTGTACTATATGCAGTATAACATGTTAATAAAAATCTTTTTCTATTAAGTAATCCAGGAGACCAAAATATTAAGTTTTTCCTGATATTTTTACAGGCGTAAACACTGTATGTAGTCAGATTGTCTGCCAGTGAGGGATAGTGTTCATAAAGAATAATAAAGAATTGAATTAAGAAAAACATTCAAGCCACACATATAAACTTATTTAGTTAATGCTATATATAGTTTAAGTCTATAGTACTGGACCAACTTTATGACACACAACAGCAAAAAAGAGTAAAACACCAGGACAGAGAGAAAGTGAAGTATGTGTAATGAAGCGGTATAAAAGCATTAGAGACGAGGGGAGGGGGTTGGCTTCAAAACCTGTCTCACTAAAAAGGCCACTGTTTGCATCTGTGCATGTGTGTGTATGTGTGTGTGTGTGAGAGAGAGAGAGAGTGAGAAAAAGAAAGCGAGAGGGAGAGAGAGGGAGAGCTTGAAGGGACGGTGCACAATGGGATATCCCAACTCAAGTCTTTGGTCTTAAAAACACTCCGCCCCTAATAAGTCACTACCAATCAAACCATCCCTACATCTCACACCCACACTTGTTTTTAAACAATGTCAGGATGTGAGGTCATACATTGGTCTCTTTTAGGTGTTATTAAAGTCTGGACCATGGACCAACAGAATTTGGTTCAAAATTATAAAGTACATTACAATGTACATTTAAAATTAAGAACATGTTTTGAAGTATTGTTTTTTTTTCTGTATGTCATTACTGTAGGAATAAAACCTTGCATTTCCAAAACAGTAACTTTCGAAAGTAAAGAAGAATGAAGTAATCTTATAATGGAAGTTACTGTGAAAAGACCTTTCTTTATGAAATGTTTACACAATGTGAAGTCCAGCTACGCAAAATTAAACAAAAATGAAGGTACGTGGTTTTGTCCTGACAGCAGTGAAATGTTGCTATGGGTAATATGTCCAAACATTAAGCTTAGCAACCAAAAGACACTTTCAGTTTAAACAATGAACCATGGAGGTTTTATCTAAAAGAGCTACAAAGTAAGGACTCTTCTGGTGGTCCTCACTTTGTCAGTCAGCTCTGTTTTTCTCTGTTTTCCCTACAAAATCAGGAGTTTTTGTCCTGAAAAACACACACACACACACACATACACACACCTCTCTGGTCCTGTCTATCGGGCCAGAGGAAGAATGCATTCATTGTGAAGTGCGAGTGCAGGTATTTAGTGTGTGTGTACCTGTGTGTGTGTGTGTGTGTGTGTCTGTATGTGTGTATGTGTGTGTGTGTGTGTGTTTGTGAGAGAGAGAGAAAGAGATGGGAAGAAAAAGCAGAAGGGAAAGAGAAGAGATCCTGTTTCTCTCTTGCTGTGTAGCTAGCACACACACACACACGCACACACACACACACACACACACACACTTCTGTCCAGATGTCCTTAGTGTCATGCTGGTGGGGTCACATGACAAGTCATATGACTAAAAAAGAGAGAACGAAGAGGTGACCTCAATGTCTCTTTCTCTATCCGTTGCTCTGTATTGTGTCTAACTTAGATTTAAGAAGGTCACAGCAAAGGTCCGAAGGTCCAATGTGTGCTTGCATGTGTGGTGGTGTTCATTTTTCTACAGTTTCAGGACAAAATGTCCTCACTTTGTAGGTATAAAAACAGAACAAACCTAAAGTCCAAACTGTGGATCAACAAAATAGTTCTGCATAAAGTGCTCTGCGATAAAGCTCCATGTTTCATTTTTAAACTGAAACTATTTCTTTTTGGTTACTGGTACTGAGTTATACAAGTGGGACGTGTGTATGTGTGTGTGTGTGTGTGTGTGTGTGTATCAGTGAATGTGTGTTTGACTGACAAGGAGGAAATGGAACTATTCAGTCAGTAAAGGCTATAAAATGATAGCAGTGTGTTAAACTTCCCTCATTTAACACTCAAGCACTATTAGCCCAAAAAATACTCAACATAAGAACATGAACACAAATAACAACATCTGGCCATCGCTTTGCAAATGCATAGCAATGTGCTATGCAATGTGATCTTATGTTTCTGTGCTTGAAACACTTGATAGAGTACAAAATTGTATCAGTAAATGAGAACCACTGACATGCCAAAGCTATTATTTCACAACAACTAAATATATGGATGGCTGGGGAGTGTGTGCTGCTTTATTCCTTTGTAATGAATATATATATGTATATATATGTATTAGGGCCGGGCAGATTTTGAATGCACGCAGCGCTATACGTGTTGCCTGGATTAATATATAATGTAATATATTATAATATAATATGGACAAAAGTAATGGAATGCCTGACCCCCACGAAAACCAGCCGACACATGTAGCACTCCCATTACTTTTGTCCATATTATATACACCAAATATACACCAAATATATACATTTGGAGTTGGCCCCCCTTTGCAGCTGCCATAATGCTCTGGACTCTGGGGGTAACAAACTAGATAAAACGTGAATGCCCTGCAGTGGCAAATAGTTTTGGTTTTGATTTGATTACATTAATGTTTAAGTTGAGCTTTATGAGAAACATTTTAACTGTAACTGTGTTAAAGGAAACACTGCTGTTAAAAAGCTTCTTATTTGTTTAAAGTGTTTGCAAACCAAATGTTATTGTACTTTGGAAATTTTGCAGCACTTTAAAAATTAAAGTGTGCAATACACTACTTTTGAATGAATTATTTAATGCGATTAATTGCAGTTTTAAAAAAGTTATCATTGACCAGTTGATCAGTGTTCATGTAAGTTAAATGGTGCTATCGCGTAATATATGTACCTTTTTATATAGAATACAAAAGAAAAACGAAATAAAAGATACGCTAAACAAAAGCATAATAATGTTTTTGCACTGCCTATATACATGTACACACTAATGTATTATTATGAAGTTTTCAATTATTCTGCTGTCTTTACTCCCTCATTATAAAACATTATTTGACATTTTTTTCTCAAATCATTTAGCCCTAATTTGAACATTTCGTGATGAGCAGAACCACAAACATGTTCACAACCTACATAACTTACCATACATAGTCTTTTTTTACAACAAGTTCTAACTGTAAAAGATCACCTAACAAGTATAGCAATACAAGAACATGTAAACGTGTTTGGTTCTAAGAAAAGATAAGCTTTAAACCGGTGATGAGAAAGGTACAGGTTCAGACACACACACACACACACACACACCCCCCCACACAGACACACACACACACATATATAACCTGTTCCCAGTAGATGTTGCCAAACAAACACACATACACATTTTAACGATGCAGTATTTACACTATAAACAGTCACACTTACAGTCACCTGATCACACACACACTCTCACACGCCCCATGGATGTGACCCCCCCCCCACCTTTAAGTTTTGTAAAACTACAACCCCCACAATGCCAGGCAGCTGGATGCTGTCTCTGGGCCCTAACCTCCCACCTCTACTTAACGTCAAAAACGTACTCAAACATACCATCATACACATGCACACACACACACACATATGCACACACAGCAGGATTGAAATCGAAACACTTTTCTATTGCACAACGGAGTATTAGCACATTCTTTCCATAGGGTATTTACTTAAGATGACTATTATGTGCCATAAGTTGTCTTGCTTGAGCAATGAGGGTCTTCCAACGGCTTTTAGCTCTGCACACTTTTCTGGGTTGGCGTAATCCATGCCTCAAAGTACAGCTTATATATTGCAAGTATGGGTTACACACACACACATACATTTATATATATACATATTATTTACATTAAATATTGGTTTGGGTCTTGGAATCTTACCCTTTCTCTCTACCTCTCTCTATCTCTCTTTCTCTCTCTCTCTCTCTCTCTGTATTAGATTGAGCCATCTCTCAGTGTCAGAAACCCGACTCTTTCACACACACTAAATTACAGCACACCCCCTGAGTGCAGTTACACAACACACTCTCACACACACACACACACACACACACAGCGCAACTTTCAACCCAGTTTTTACAACATCAAGATACTCTCACCTTAAAACAGAGCAGAGTCAGGGGGAGAGAAGGAGCAAATATGAGACAAAAAAGAAAAGAAGAAAAGGAGAAAAATGAGAAACAGAGAGAGATAGACAGCGAGGGAGAAAAAAGAGGACAAAAAAGAGAGCAAAAGAGAAGGATAGATAAAGATTAGAAAAAAAGGGGGATGAAAGAGAGAGAGAGAGAGACAGACAGACAGAGAGACAGAGAGAGAGAGAGAGAGAGACAGAGAGAGAGAGTTTATGAGGAGAAAAAAGGGGGAAAGAGAGAGACAGAGTTAAAGAGGGGTAGAAAGAGAGAGAGAGAAAGAAAGAGGGAGTTCAAGAGGAGAAAGAGAGAGAGAGAGAGAGAGGGAAAGAGAGAAAGACAGTGTGAGAGCGAGAGACATAGAGTCAGTAAGGCCTCCTCCAAAACTATCATAATAAATAAGGTCAAAGGAGTCAAGTGCACCCCAGCACCATCTGCGGGGAAAAGAGGAAAACAAGAGAAAAAAGAGTAGAAACAACATGAAAAAGGGGGAAAGACAGGGGGAGAGAGGAAGAGAGGAGAAGAACGGCCTAAAAAGGCTTCGAAGGTGTGCGACACTTCTTCTCACCTGCGACGTTCAGTAGCTGTCAAAGTCTGGTTCTCAGCAGCGCAGTAATCCAGCCACTTTCATCCTCTCTCACTCTCTTTCTCTCTTTCTCTCCTCTCCTGAAGGGCCTGCGACCGACAGAGCTCTGAGGACCGAGGCCGAGGCGAAGGAGAAGAGGGAGAAAAAGAGCATAAATGAAGTTTCTCTTCTTTTTTTTTGTTCTTTTGGTTTCTGTCTCCCAAGTCTTTCGCTTCCCCGTCTGTGCTGACTTCTCTTACTCTGTGAGAATGGGGGGAGGGATGGAGGGAGGGAGAGAGGGAGGGAGGGAGGGAGAGTTAGAACGGGTGGAGGCAGAGAGAGAGAGAGAGAGAGAGAGAGAGAGTAATTAGCACTAGTCTCAGTACCTGCCTCTCACTGACATAAGCTGCACATTCCACTCTTCTGATTAGGAAAAAAAACGAATGAAAGAAGGAGGGAGGAAAAAAAGAGTGCCTGGTGTAGAAACACAGGCCTGGGGTTAGGGAGAGCGTTGCTTAAGTGAGAGAGCAAAAATCATCCAGGTTAATTGCTCTGAACAGTGTTAATACTACTATAGTTCTAATAAAGGAACAGTATTCATGTCAACAAATTAGATTTTGATGCTGTTAATATTAATAAAGAAATATCTTTCCTGGTAATAAATGAGTGGTCTTAGTGTCAATGCTGAAAGTATAGTGTACTAATAAAGGAATGTTATTAATGCTTTTAATGTAATAGTTTTATTTCTAATAAAGGAATAGTACAGGAATGTTGTTGAAGAAAGAAAATGAGGATTATTAGTGCTAATTAAGAGTACTAATAAATAAAACCTACTGAAAAGTCCTAATACATGAATGAAGAGGACCAACACGGTGTAATCATTTTCTTATCAAATTGTTTGTTTTACACCGTTTGAAAACAGCAGCTACCTTTTACACGGTGTGTATTTCATGCTAAAATGGACTAACAGATCCACAGTGATGTAGAATGTCATTCCATTTACTTTAAAGTTTAAAGATTTGGTTACAACAGCGATGAAAAGGAACCTAACAAGCACAATAAAGACAAACGACGATCCAAGACAACTAAGAAAAACCAACAATAGACCTACAGTGTGTATGAGCTCTTTGTGTGTGTGTGTTTGTGTTTGTTTGTTGGTGGAGGACAGTTCTGGGAAATGTTTAGTTTCATGTCACTTTGGCTGGGCTGGTCTGCGGAACCTGTTCCTTTTGTGTGTGTGTGTGTGTGTGTGCGTATCAGAAACTCACCAAACCAGAATGCTTCCAGGTACTCGGACTGGAAACACTATCCTCACTATCCTCACCTGGAAAATGGCCAGAACAGCATTCCACACACACACAGACACACACACACACACACACACACACACGCACACATACACACACACACACACACACACACACA
>JBBPCY010000082.1:6439198-6449749 GCA_037974405.1 Brachyalestes nurse
ATTGTGTATCTGGAATGAATTTTAGATCTTTAAGTCCATCTCATGAAAAATCGGAGCAGAAACAAAGGTGTTGCGTTAATATTTTTGTTGAGTGTTGATAAATGTAGTATAAGGAGTCTTGCCCATGGACTCATATATATAAATAGCAAACAGTTGTCATCTCTGCACACAAATAACCCTGTCAGGGCAAGATATTAACTACATGGACAAAAGTACTGGGACACACCTGTTTTTCAGGGTTTGGGCTAGACCCCTTACTTCCAGTGGAGGACAATCTTAATACTTCAGCAGACCATGACATTTTGGACAACGCCATGCTTCCAACTTTGTGGACACAGTTTTCTATTCTAGCATGAATGTGTCTCAGTGCACAAAGAAACAGCGACAGAAACCCTCCAAAATATTTTGGAAAGCCTTCCAAGAAGAGAAGAAGCTGTTATAGCTGCAAAGGGGGGGGCAACTCCATATGAAAGTCTTTGTACTTGAACTAAAGTCCCTGTTGGTGGTCAGGCATCCCAAAACGTCTGTCCATATAGTGTAGGTCAAGTTGCAGTGAAAAAAGTTTTATTGAGCGAGCGAGAGAGAGCGAGAGCGAGAGCGAGAGCGAGAGCGAGAGCGAGAGAGAGAGCGAGAGAGAGAGCGAGAGAGAGAGAGAGAGAGAGAGAGAATAAACCTTTAACCCTTTTAGGAAATTTGCTTTGTCATGGCAGAAAGTGGACAATACAAAGTTGAGGGCAGAAAAAAAGAAAGAAAACAACAGAATAGAATAAATTACTATACCAACAGTACAGTATAAAATTTACAATATATCTGTATTGTAAAATATATACATATATGTATATGTACATTATATATAAACTAAATGTAGGCTTAAGCAAGTTGTATGTATGTACACAATGAGTATATGTATATCTAATTTGACTAATGTGGGAAACCAGGCTTCAGGGCCGCCACCCAAACGGTTCACATTTTTGCGCCAACCCAACTTGTGACAATAAACATAGCCATCATATAAATCAAGTTAAGTGGACAGACCTATGATGTTGATTGGGAGTTTCAGAGCAGCGGCTGTGACAATGGCAGAACACACGGTAGCAGCTCCGCCCATATCCGCCCTCATGGCATCCATACCAGAGGAAGGTTTCAGTGAGATTCCACCACTGAGACACACAGACATTCAAAAACACATTTACGTTTGCAGTCGGGGTGTGGAGGTCATGAGTATGCCTACCTGTTCACATAGCTTGTAGAAAAATGTTACCTGTCAAAAGTGATTCCTTTGCCCACTAGCACAAGAGGAGCCTGGCTGGAGCCTGTACTCCCAGTGTAATGCAGCTCCAGAAAGACAGGGGGTTCCTCGGACCCTTTGGAGACGCTGAGAAACGCCCCCATCTCCTCACTTTCAATCCACGACTGGGGTCTGGTAAGAGAGATGGAAATGAAAGATCAAACACCTTTTCTGAGATTATCTTTTAGTTATCCTTAGAAAATCCTAAAATTGGCAATACAATGGTTTGGGCATTGCCCTTGGAATCGGAAGGTTGTAGGTTCAAATCCCAGCACAGCTAGTGTCAATGTGAAATGGGTCTTTAGGTTTTGGAAATTTCCATCCACTGTCTTACTCTCTCCTGTCCAAATCTGTTTTTTCTTTACTCATTTGCATGCAAAATGGTGTTCTATTTATATAGAAAGACAGACAGACAGAGAGACAGAGTGAGAGACACATACACAATCATTGACTTACTCAAATCTTTACCTTTTATGAATGGTCACTTTGTCTGAGAATGGCAACAGCTTCTGCTCTATGGTTTCTGCAAAGACTGTTGGTGTGACGTAATTGGCTGGGGCTTCCATCAGTCTCCTGGCCAGATTCTGTCCTTCTCCATACAGAATGCCCTTCTCCCATGCTGCTGTATCTTCCCTACACAGTTAAAGGAATGGATGAAGTAAGGCAAGACGTGTTTGGTGTCCAATTTTGGTTCATGGTGGACTTTTGAGGACAAAATTACAAATGAACTAAAGGATCAATTATAGATCAACGCATTGCCATGCCTTGATCTGATGGTGATGCAACTGCACTGATTTTGGAAGGCTAAAAATCAATAAATAATTCACTTTTATTAGTGAAAAATGTGTAGTGCTTTTATTATCTGTGTTCTACGGTGAAGGAACTACACTATATGGACAAAAGTATTGGGTCACACCCCTGAATTATTGAATTCAGGTGGGCCCCTTACTTCCAGTGAAGGTTAATCTTTACGCTTCAGCATACCAAGATATTTTAGACAACACCATGCTTCCAACTTTGTGGACACAGTTTGGGGATGTTTTCCATTCTATTCCAGCATGACTGCGCCTCAGTGGACAAAGCAGGCTTCATAAAGACATGGTTCGTCTCCAACATCAGTGTCTGACCTCAAAAATGCTCCACCGGATTAAATGGGTACACATTCCCACAGAAAAACTCAAAAACCTTGTGGAAAGCCTTCCAAGAAGAGTGGAAGCTGTTCTAGCTGCAAAGGTAGGAATAACTAAATATTATTTATGTATTTGAATACAGTATCATTACATTCACTGTTGGTGTAAAGGACAAGAGTCCCAATACTTTTGTCCATATAATATATTCACACCTTAGTGTAAATAGTTCCTGCATTGTATTTAAAAGTCTGAATTGTAGTAAAAATGTGGGAAAATCTGATGTGATGCACTGAACTTAAGAATCATAGCAGAATCAAAGTCTTTAAAGAGATTCACATCTTATAATGGTTCTCAAGTGAACAGAAAGTCACATTAACACTTATAACACAGCTGTGATTGCCAGTACCTGCCATGTAGCTGTGGTGTGACACAGACCTTCTTCTTACTCTTGAGCTCATCATACTCAAACAAGCCGAGCACAGCACCCTCTGCTGCTGACTGACCATCGCCACAGTCGTCAACCTCCACTTGAGTTGTCTCCAGATCCTGAAGTTGCCTGCAGCCCGCTGCCACACACAAGCAGTCATAGAAACTTTTCAGTCGTGTTAGTTACATGCAAATGTTATTTACACTCTAACACAGTATGCCTTTTACTGGGAGGCAGGCTGAAAAAGGCCTATTGCAACCACAATCAATTAAGTAAAGTGGCCCATTATAGTCGTGCGTAAACACAGCACAGCATACAGGGTGATTCTTTCTCGGCAATTAAAACATTCACCAACCACCAGGCCAACAGCTGAATGTGAAGGTTTGAATTCCCTCACTCGAATGACATGTTTTTTTTATTTTCAAAGTGAAAATAAGTGAACTCCTCTAGGGGAAACAACCTTTTTTCAACAACCTTGGTTAAAAAAAAAAAAGAAAACATGGCTAGTTCTGCACAGGCCACATATTGCTTTTTCTTTCAATCTCAGATATGTTAAAATCATTAAATAACCAAAAAGTATTCAGTAAAATGTGTTGTCTGCAGAGGGCGTTAACTTTATTTCCAATCCAGATCAACAACAAAATGTCATTTGACCTGAGATACCAAGAGCATACAAGTGTATGTTGCAATATAATCCCAATTCCATCATCTTGTCCACATCGCTCAGCGCTAATAGACCACTGATGCGGAAATTTAGGCCACATGCATAGCCAACACTTACCTGATACAGCTGCTCGGATGTTCTCTTTGCAGTTATCCCAGTTCTCCTTACCACACACACCAAGTCCTTTCTTACCAAGACCCACTACTGCGACCCTGGGGAAGTCCTGGACAAGGTATGAAGAAAAGGATTCAAAAGACATGAAAGACATTTCCATATCTGACCACTGTTCATTGTGTGCATATGTTTAGGTCTATTCATTTATGTCTTCAGAGACTATACATGATCTATACTTATACACGGTCCAGATGCTGCACTGGCACTAAAACTCTTTGGAGATCAAGGAAGTGTTTTCTAATAAATCTTATAAAAATGTTGCTGTGGAAGTGGGCTTCAGTTGGGTACTTAAGGCAGTTACACTTTGACCAAATCCTCTAAAAGTGTGGGTGGAATACGGAGTATGGCAACACTCTTAGTTCTCAGGGAGTGGGCCTTGTCTGGTGTCTGCTTGTATGCCACTTTGTTCAATAAAATCACATCTATTCACACCTTCTCCACCCAACATTAAAACACGGCCTCCTACAAGCTATCAACGGCCGCTAAGACTAGAGTAACAGGTTTGAGGTTTCGAAGTGTTTGTTAATGATGCCAGGTTAGCCAGGTTTCTAGGTCGAGTAGTGTCTACAGTCTCAGAAGTGCGAGTCAGAGACAAGTCTCAAGTCCCCGAGGAGCGAGTCTGAATCGCGCCTCAAGCCCCCGAGGAGCGAGTCCGAATCGAGACGAGCCTCAAGTCCCCTGTGAGCGAGTCCGAATCGAGCCTCAAGTCCCTGAGGATCAAGTCCGAATCGAGCCTCAAGTCCCTGAGGATCTAGTCTGAAACAAGCCTCAAGTCCCTGAGGAGCGAGTCCTAATCGAGTCTCAAGTCCGTGAGGAGCGAGTCCGAATCGGGCCTCAAATCCCTGAGGATCAAGTCTGAGACAAGCCTTAAGTCCCTGAGGAGCGAGTCCGAATCGAGTCTCAAGTCCCTGAGGAGCGAGTCCGAATCGAGTCTCAAGTCCCGAAGGAGCGAGTGCGAGACGAGCCTCGAGTCCCTAAGGAGCGAGACAGAATCAAGCCTCAAGTCCCTGAGGAGCGAGTCCGAATCGAGTCACTGCATAGTGCAATATTTCCAATTTGTGATCCTAAAGCAGCAGAAAACGTGCAGGGGAAGGGGGGCTCCAGGAACTGGGAAATCTGATTAGGGAAATGTTTAAATAAAATTAACATCTCAAAAGTCAGTGTATTCATACCTTGTGTAAGTCATAGAAAATTCTACTCTTTCCTCTCTTGAGAGGAGGTCCAGATCTACAGGGAGAGAAGATAAAGTCAAGACAAGGAGGTTTGTTGGCATTTCAGCCATATACACAGTGAAACAAAACATTACAATTGCAGAAAATAAATCGAGACAGCAATAAATAATAATTGTACAAACAACAGCAGGCGCACCACAGGGAATGTACAGTACAGTAAACACTCGGTTTTTACGGGGGTTACATTCCAAGAGCACCCGTGTATAGTGAAACCTCCTGCCTCTGAGTACAGTGGCATTTCACCATCCCAAAACACGCTTTCTTTGTTTCTCTCCACAGTACCAAAACATTTATAGTTATTTTTATATGGAAATATGGCTGAATGTACATTACTATTTATGTTACAAAATTAGCAAATTATATTTTTCTTACTAATTTAGCACTTTAGCACATAACACATTGCCAAAAATGTATATATTGCCATGAATAAAGCTGTGACGTCTGGGCATGGTGCTTAGCAACTCAGCACGAGGACAAGAGGGCGTGGAGGACGAGGCCCGAACATCACAAAAGTAAAAAAAAAATGCAGAAGATATCTGCAGTTTCCGCTTTAGTGTGGGTTTAGTGTGGTTTCAGCGAACAACTACACATGTCAAACAAAAAAAAATTTTTGTAATCATCAGAAACCACAACACTTTACTAAACCAGTTTTTCATGCTGATTTCAGATCTGATTTCTTTTTTTCAGTCACATCAACTTTTTTAATAGACTTGCATGCGGTTTTTATTAACCTGCAGGCACCAATCAAGTTACTGTTTCAATACTTTCAGTGTGAAGTCAGATAGGCGCACACTGTGGCATAGATATAATGATCAGTGTCAGTCAGTTACCACAGTTTCTTCAAAAACGCTTAGCATATCCCACATAAAGCTATCTCTGATGATTTTGATCTGTTGACCTGTGTTATTAGTTTGGTTCTCAGAAAAAAATCCATGTTGGACTGAAACAGTGACTGCTGATCGGCTTTAAGCTGGCAGTTTACTGTATATAATATATAACAGGGTAGTCACAGTGGCAGTTGAAGTGTAAGTTATTTGTTGTTACACAAGTATGAAAGAACCTGTTAAAAGTGCCGCCACTCACATTTAGTGTTGCTTTCGTCAATGAAAACTCAACGAACATTTATCATGTGACCAAAACGAAACGAGACGCAAAGTAAATGCTGGTCATGTGACGATAACTATCACGAAATATATCATGTAATATTGTTGACGGATAAGAACGAGACTGAAAAAGCATAAAAACTATGCTAAAATATCTCTTCATTTTCGTCAAGACAATATGTTATTTCCTGTATGTTAGGGAGGGAAAAAAAAAAAAAAGTACTATACGCTCGACCTTAGAATTGAATGCCGTTATGTCCCAATACTTTGACCATTGAAAGGCACTGTAAACTAAATCTATCTAGACACACACACACACACACACACACACACACAGCATTTTGATAAGCAGCCTTTCCCATATCCATGCAAAGAAAGCTGATCCTAAATTGTTCTGATTTGGTTGTGTAGACTATATTTGTTCAGGAATAAAAAAAGAAATATTCAGGTAAATTCAGGCCAACACACTTAAAACTTTTACCAGTTTTACAAATGTGGGTTTTATGTGAGTTTCATTTTATTTGCACTTTTTAGTGATGCGATGTTATTTTATTTATTTATTTATTTATTTTATTTAAATGTATCTAACATGTTTGGTTGGCAAAATAAGTGTCGTAAATTTAAATCAGAGTGTCTTCTGTGTCTGGAATGGATGTATAGTAATCTTGAGTCTATAAGGTAATAATATAAAAATAAGATAACCTTGTTTGAATTGTGAAATAGTTTTGACTAAAATAAAATTTAGATTTTGTCTATTCTACTAGGTACTTATACTATATTGACTGGGTTAAATAGAATTGCATTACTAAAAAAAGAGACAACTTTCATTGACTAAAATAAGACTAAAATGCTCAGACTTTTAGTTGACTGAAACTTGACTGGACTAAAAAGAGTATGGACAGGACCAAGACTAGTAAAAACTAAAATGACAGCTTGATGCAAAGACTAGACTAGACTAAAACTAAAATTAAAACAGGCTGCCAAAAACAACACTACTCACATTGACAGCATCTCAGCCAGTTTGCCAGACACTGATCTGTCAAAGGTTTCTGCAGCTTCAGTGAAGAGTATACCATCTTCATCTTTCTCTTTTTCATAGACACCGAGCACCAAACCCTGGAACACACAAATTAATATCACGCAGAGGTCAAGCTAGAACTAAAAACACTGAAAACACAGATTTTTAGACACAGTCTGGGTCTCTGTCAATGCCTCGTTTAGGAAATGTCTTCATATTTCAATTTTTCAGTGCAGCATTCAAGGTTGAATTGAGAATTTGACTAAGAAGCCTCGTTTCAAGGAGCTGGACTTACTTTGGCAGCACTCGATGAGCTTCTAGACACACAATAGTGTGCCTGGACTCCAAACAGGAACGATTTTCTAAATCGTAGCAGCATTTTGTGTTAAATATATCTGTCTGCACACTTTTAACCAGTAAAGGAAGACTGAAAGGGATAACCGGAGGCGCTCATGCCTCATGTGGCACGACAAACCACCCTATCGCCTTTTACTACGTCTTAAAAAGGCGACATGCCCTTCCTCCAGCTGATCTGGGGTCAGCGTTGAGTCCCGTTTCACATGTGCAACTAAACGTACTCCCCTGCAAGTTTCTTAGTACATTAACATGCCTTACATTAGATTGAACGACACATTTTTTGTTAAAGAAACATTTTGTGCTACAAAAAGGAGTTTGGTTGGACAAGTGAATCAGTTTGTTCAAAAGAACCGATTCGTTGATGATTCACACATTGCCAGTGTGTGGTTTAAGTGACACTTAGGTAAACTAAACACACTCGTTTAGTAACCTCATAAATGCTTTATAACCGCGGTATTGAATTACACAACAAGCTTTGCAAACACATATTTTGCAGATGCAGCGATTCTGAATCGATTAGAATGATTCAGGTAGAAGAGGCGGCTCAAAAGAACCGATTTGCTGAAGATTCAGACAACGTAAGTGCGTGGTTTAAGTGGCATTTTGATTAGAATCAGTGCCTAACCCTTTAGTGCGCTCCAATAAGTGCTGAATACTCTCTGTATTAAATTACACAACACGCTTTGCAAACAGTGATTCTGATTCGGCTTGGTCATGTTCACTAAGAGGAGCCGGTTCAAAAGAACCGATTCGTTGGCTAGCCGGACCTTGCTAATCTTGAATTTAATCACAATCCCTATTAGTGACCTCTAGAAAAGTTGTGACCATGTTGTCTTGCTTTGATTTAAACTGCATGCCAAACATTCAGAAAGTACATATTTTAAGTTATGTCGTTAAAAGCCCTTTTTGGGGGAAAATACGCGCGTGGATGTGAAACTTAAGAGCATGTCGATTTATTTGGTGCTTTAATAATAAAATATGGAAGTTAATGTGATGGGCAAAAGGCTCGGGAATGAAGAAAACGTGCTCCTCCATGCTGCTGTGACGGCACAGACGGTCCAGTGCTGAAAAAGTGCGCCCCCCTTGGAGCCCTATTGCGCATGACTGCAACTCCTGCATGCAACAGCCTGGTTACTGGGTTAGGCTCCGTGTTTTGTTGTTTTTCTCCAGCTCTGAAGGTTTTACCAGGCTTTTTCGAGTGCAGGGAGTGGTCCTGGAGCCGTGGAGAAGTAGGACGAGGTGGAGAGGGGGAGACGGAGAGGTTTTGGACAGCAGGAGACACAGGAGTCCGGCTCCTGCAGGGGCTTCCGTAACGAGTAGGCCTGCTGACCCACATTCAGAGAGCACTGCCAAAGTGAGTAGGACACGATGTGCCTGAGCCTCTCAGTGTGTCTCTATTAAACTGCTTCACAAGTGTTGAAGTAAGCCAGGCTGCTTTATCCGCTGTCCGGGTGCAGAGGTTTGGAAAGTGGCGCTGGAGTGCCTGGAGAGGCTCCGGGCGCGGGACCCGCTCCTCTCCTAGACCGGGATCTCCATGCACGGCTCAAAGTCAGGAAACTCTCGCAGACCGCTCTCTGTGCCAGGACAGGTAGTGCATGTGGTTAATGGCAGCTTTGTAACTCTATAACCTGGTTTTTGAGACCCCCGCTGTCTTCGTTTCCCGCGTATACGGGTAGCCCTGCACCTACAGGCGCTGTCATGAGGTCCAGAGTCTCAGAGGGGAACGAAAACAGACTGGCCAGCTGCGGTTATCGCAATATATTATACTATACCGAGCGGTAGTACCGTATAGTACACTATACTATACTGTATTATGCTATACCGTGCTGTAGCATCCTGTAGTATACTATAGTACACTGTATTATATTGTACTGTGCTGTACTACCATATATTACACAATACTACTCTATATTATTATAAACATACTGTGCTACCAAATAGTACACTATACTACACTGTATTATACTATACCGCGCTGTACTACTATACAGTTCACTATACTACTCTATATTTTTTATGTACCGTACTGTGCTACCATATAATACACCAAATCACAATGTATTGTACTGTATCATGCTGTACTACCATATACTATACTGTGCTGTATTACCATATAGTGCACTATACTACACTGTGTTATACTATACCATACTGTACTACACTATACTACACTGTATTATGCTATACCATACTATACTACCCTATAGTACATTATACTACACTGTATTATGCTATACGGTTCTATACTACCCTATAGTACACTATACTACACTGGATCATGCTATACTACACTATAGTACACTGTACTACACTGGATGATGCTATACCACACTATAGTACACTATACTACACTGTATTATGCTATACTGTACTTAACTGCCCTATAGTACACTGTATTATACTATACCATTCTATACTACGCTATTGTACACTATACTACTGTTTTATGCTATACCGTGCTACACTGTGCTATACTTTAACTATTTTTATTGTACTGCACATAACCATATTCTACTACAGCACTACTGTACTGCACTGTACTACACTGTGCTTTACTGTACTCTGCTGCACCCTGCTACACTATATTGTCTTATATTGTACTATTCTATTCTGTGCTACACTATATTGTATTTTACTATACTGCATTACGCCATATTCTGCTGTACTACACTGCAATAGGCTGTACTGTGCTGGCCTGGACACTTCATTTTAGTTTTTTCACAAAATTCAGTAAATAGGTAGTTATGCTTGCAATATTGACATATTTAGTCCATTAGGTATACTGTGAGATTCAGTATACACAACGCTTTAAATACCACCACAGCACTTTAGTCTAGGAAAGCACCATTTCTTTTTTAGGTTTTGTAGAGTAGCTCTGGGATAATTAGCCCCCACTACTCTATCAGTTTGTGCTCCCATGCTTTATTAGATGTTTGCACAGCTATTTCGCCTGATTATTGGTACAAGCACCTTCACAGCTTATGCAGTACTGATACTCATGATTGATAACACAGGTCAACAGGTCAAAATCATCAGGGATGCCTCTATGTTGTGGTATAATTAGGATGTAATAATCATATACTAAGCGTTTTTGAAGAAACAGTGGTAGCTGACTGACACTGATCATTATATCTATGCCACAGTGTGCGTCTATCTGA
>JBBPCY010000082.1:6459117-6472060 GCA_037974405.1 Brachyalestes nurse
GTGTGTGTGTGTGTGTGTGTGTGTGTGTGTGTGTGTGTGTGTGTGTGTGTGTGTGTGTGTGTGTGTGTGTGTGCACGGTGGGCTTTTTTCTTCAAGATTTTTCCATTAACACCAACTCTTTGATTTTCAGGCATTGGATGGATTCTTCCTTGCTATATTGACTGACGGGAACGTCATCTACGTCTCTGAAAGTGTTACGTCTTTACTCGGCCACCTTCCTGTGAGTGTGTATTCTGGTGTATAAGTGTGATTCGAGTGTGTACTTGTGCTTGGATGGATGTTCTGAATGCCTCCAGGTTTACAGTGCTGTTGTAATGTATTTTGTATTTAAAGCATTCAGTTTATAATGTTGTCAGTGATGTTGGTGTATACACAATATGGACACAAGTATTGGGACCGTTGACTGGCCACACAGAGTCCTGACCTCAACCCCATCCAGCACCTTTGGACTGAACTGGAACGGAGATTGTGATCCAGACCTTCTCGTCCAACATAGGAGGCTGACCTCAT
Source organism: Brachyalestes nurse (assembly GCA_037974405.1). Lineage (NCBI taxonomy): Eukaryota > Metazoa > Chordata > Actinopteri > Characiformes > Alestidae > Brachyalestes > Brachyalestes nurse. Next base: position 6,459,628 of record JBBPCY010000082.1, read on the forward strand.
GAATGCTCTACAGAATGAATGGGGACAAATTCCCACAGAAACTAGAAATCTTGTGGAAATCATCCAAGAAGAGTGGAAGCTGTTCTAGCTGCTATGGTGGACCAACTCCATATTAAAGTCTGTAGATTTGAATGCAATTTGATCCCTGTTGGTGTTATGGTCATCCGTCCCAATACGTTTGTCCATATAGTGTATATGATCAATGAAATCAGTGGTAGTGAGGAGACTATGCATATGCTTTTTGGAAATGTAGTGGAATTGTTGCTGAAGCTCAAATTTTGAATTTGCCTGTTCAGTATTTACTGTATTGGCCCGAATATAAGACCTAGTTTTTGTTCTAAAAATACTTCTTTAAAAAGGGGGGTCATCTTATATTCGCGGACTAGATAATATGGTCTTCAAAAAACTTTTTCCTCAAAAATGAACCTGGAAAAGGGGGGGTCGTCTTATATTCGGGCCAATACAGTATGTCAGCAGCTTTCTACCTTCCATCCTCAAACGTGTCAATATTTTAATTGTAACAAAATGTGAGAATGGAACAAAGTGTAATATTTTGTTTTTAATAAAATGACCAGTTTATAATATTATGGCAGGTTGTAGATTAGGTACTATTGTAGAAAGTATGTACAAATGATTGACAAAAACACGCTTTTAAAGGAATGAATTGGCAAAAAATCTCATTTACACAATTTTCCACTTGCCCCAGATCTGCCAATACATGTTTGGAGTCCAAATTGTGGCTCTTTTACTGAAGATCTTTAGCTGTGAGGCTAACGTTGATAGGAAGCACTATAACAGCGTCGATAAACACCCAAACCTTTTCCATAAGTACATACCCAAAAGGTCTCTGAACCTGCTGAAGTAACATTCAGTTCTTCAATAAGCTGGCATGGACTTGTGCATGTGGTTTAGGACACGATATGAATTAAATGGCCAAAACTTCACGCCCAGAATCAGTCCTCTCCTCTGGTGCTGGTACTGTCTGAAGTCGCTGCCTGTATCAGTGAAGTTTTGTTCATTTGATCAAAAGCCTTCGCGGCCCACTGGTGGTCCCCGGTCCAGTGGTTGAGTTTTTGTTAACAACATTAGCCTCATAGTTCCAGCACTAAACTAAAGAAGCAAACTAAATCTGGACTCCAAAAGTATCTTGGTTGTTTGACTACCTCTTTTTCAGAGCAATAAGAGTTTTGCGTTATCTTTTGATGGCAACAGATACGCTGGTTGCAAATGTCCAGACTTATTATCTCATGATGACTTTAATTGCAGGATTATGTTATAATAGATTATTATTTTGATTGTTGTTCTTGCAATAATAATTAAAAAAGTAATAATACTAATAATTATTATTATTATTATTAATAGTAGTAATAGTAGTAAATTAGTCATAGATTAGTGATGTTACTAATATACAAAGATATGTGTCCATTATGTAAGATATTGTTAGTAATGTTTCGTGTCCACCTCTGTATTTTAGTCGGATCTGGTGGATCAGAACCTGTTAAACTTACTTCCTGTCGGAGAGCATGCAGAGGTTTACAAAGCTCTGTCTTCACAGCCTGAAGGTGAAATCTGTAAAAATCTTGCTTTAGACAACAGCTCTCTTCTATCTGTCTATTTCCTCTAGTGTCCTTTCATTCATTTTTTTTAAAAGCTATGATTTTCCACTGTATGGTGTTTTCTTTTAACATGTAGTCATGTGAAGCCATCAAAGCTCACGTGAACTATGATCCTGACACTATTCTCTCTTGTGCCTTCCAGCCAAGAACCAGTTGGAATTTTGCTGTCACATGCTCAGAGGTTCTTTGGACCCCAAAGAGCCACCGGTGTATGAATACGTCAAATTTATCGGCAACTTCAAGGCACTCAGCAATAGTGAGTGCAGCTGGTGATTTCAGTACTGAAATGAAGGCATAAGACCAATCAGTGGTGACATAATGATCCATATTTTCTCTCTCTCTCTCTCGCTCTCTCTCTCAGTGCCAGGTACAACACGAAACGGCCTAGAAGGAGTCCTCCAGAGGTCATTACGCCCCGCCTTTGATGACCAAGTGTGTTTTGTGGCCACTGTGCGTCTGGCCAAGCCACAGTTCATCAAAGCAAGTTGTTCTTTTTGATATCTCACACACACACACTTTTACTGTATAGATAGATAGATATAATATCAGTATACAAACAGTGAGGGTGAAGTAGAGCCCCTCTCTGAGGAGTAAAATTAATGCTTGTCTATCCGTAAAATGTAAACATACTCAGTGCTAATGTAAATAAAAATGCTGATGTGAGCTAATTTATGGGCTGTTTCCATGTAAGATATTTTTGCAGTTGCAAACGGTGTGCATACGAGTAAAAGATCTGAAAGTTACTTAAATATTAAGTAACTTAATACCAATATAACTTTCAAGTTTTTACATACCATAACATAGAGTAAATAAATAAAATATTTTCTTAAGTATTCAGTGACCGCAAAAAAAAAACCAAAAACTGCAAAAAAAGAAAACTAAAGCCATGGCTTCAGTACTGTGTCAGCAACTTAGTTTTATACATTTATCAGCGTATATTGATAGGCCAGATCTGAATATACATCACATAGACTTCTGTGTCCTGCTATTGTTTTAAAACAGTCTGCTGAAGCGATCTCCTTTTTTACAAGGATTGTAGCATCTGTTGTATTGATTCAAGTCAGCTGAATGAGGTCATCGGCCATGAGGTCACTGAATTGGTTTATGGGTTCACTAATATGAGTGAATGGGTGGGCTTGTATTGAGCATTGATTACTGTTTGTCACTAGAACATTCTCAGCACGTTTGTTTCGCTTGTATTGATCACTGATTGACTGTCTGTATGAGAGGTCAACAGTTTTTGTAATCTTATGTTGATTGCTGGTTGTTTCTAGGAGATGTGTACAGTGGAAGAGCCCAGTGAAGAGTTTACCTCTCGACACAGCCTTGAGTGGAAGTTTCTCCTGTTAGATCACAGGTAGTGGTCACTTTCTTTGTTCTGTAACATGGTTTATGACAACTACTCCTCATAATGCTCGTCATTTGTGAAGATACTATTGTTAATCTGTGCCTGATGTATGGTAATGGTTGGAAATGAGGATTTAATTGGTTTCTTTAACAAATGTCCTCAGTGCGAAACCACAAACAGCTTCATATTTTGGTGAAATAGAGTGATTTTTATTTGCGTTTGCAGAGCCCCTCCTATCATTGGTTATCTGCCCTTTGAAGTGCTGGGGACATCTGGGTACGACTACTATCATGTAGACGATCTGGAGTCGCTGGCCAAATGCCACGAGCAATGTGAGTAAAAAAGCATTGTGATTAAGAAATAAGTACAAGTACAAAAATAACTTGTCTCTCCAAAAATCTCTGTCATAAATATTTGTATACATAAACATATAATTACAGTTATGTTACGATTTTCTGCGGCGTACACAAAGGTTAATATAATTTTCCCTGTCTGTTTCTTTGCAGTGATGCAGTTTGGGAAGGGGAAGTCTTGTTATTATCGGTTCCTCACTAAAGGCCAGCAGTGGATCTGGCTCCAGACTCATTACTACATCACCTACCATCAGTGGAACTCACGGCCTGAGTTCATCGTCTGCACGCACACTGTGGTCAGGTACGTTTTACGCAAACGTTTAAAGCCGCTGGCTAGTGTAAACAGTGCGAAGCAGTGGGCAGCTAGAGGGTAGCAATGTTAAGGGACTAACAGAGAAACAAAGAAACTAGAACCAGCTGGTAGGCTAGTGGTTAGGGAGTTGCCCCTTTGATCAGAAGGTTGTGGGTTTGAATCCCAGGACTGCTAGTGGCACCACAGAGATACCCTTGAGTAAAGTACCGTCCCCACATGCCCCTCGTTGGTGGCAGCCCACTGCTTCACTTGGTGAATGGGTTAAATACAGAGAAAGAAGTTCATATTGTTCACACTATGCTGTGGTGTGTTCATTCATGACTATAAGGGGACACTTTACTTTAGTCTGTAAGTGTGAACAACTGATAACTGATCAAATAGAGAATGAGTGTATATACAAGCTAGACGTACCTAATGAAGTGACCTTTCAGTTTATACACACAAATATTATATTGTCAATAAGTGAATTTAATTAAAACCACCTGATCGTTTTTAAGTTTATTGATTAGCGGAGTAAAGCTTTTAAGACTTTGGTTGGAAGGTTTAAAAGCAAATATGTTTTTGAGCGGTAAGAGCGGCAAGTTTCAATTCATTGTGTCCTGAGTGGATGATGACTGGATCACTTGATTGGATGCTAATGCCAAGTGTAAATGGGGCCTGGTGTTCACTTGTTGCTAACATGTTCAGTTGCACACACACACTGCTTAAAGAATCTATGTAAAAACGGTACTATAGAATAGAACATTCGGAGCAGCTGTGTAAGACCCTGAGGTCACCATGCCCAATGAACTGGCAGCTAGAGGGATTCTCTGTAATGAGGCAGCTCCATCCAGTAACTTTGGGATGAGTTGAAGGGGTGTCTGTGATCCAAAACTTGTCATCCAGCATCAGTACCAGACCTTGCAAATCCTCACAGCAATGTTCCAAAAAATTATTTTTTCTCTTTACCTTTATCTTTCCTGGCAGTTACGCTGAAGTGCGGGCGGAGCAGAGGAGAGAGATGGGAATCGAGGAGTCTCCTCCTGAGCTTACAGCAGACAAGGTGAGGAACCTCTGAAAACTAAGTCAGTTTCTGTTACTGTCCCGCAGACCCACAGTAAAGACATTAAATAGAAGTTTATCTTACTAAATTGCATAACAGTGAAGGACACTGACTCCATGTTTCTTTACAAAGAGCTTAATTAGAAAAGTCAGAGCTTAATCAGAAAACGTGATCTGCACTTTCTGATGTAGCCAGTCGTTGATGCCATGTACTCCTCCAGGCTGGTAGAGTTGCGGTAGGCTGCAGCCTCCCTAGACATGTCTTACTTAGTTTGCTCATAAACAGTCCAGTAAAGATGGGGGACGGGTCTTCGTCTCAGATCTTCGTCTCAGATCTTCGTCTCAGTGGTCTGTAGGCTGGGACTTGGTCTGAGTAGCCGAGGTAGGGGAGGGGCTTAGCGCCTTATTCACCACCGATGATGGTATAACCACCAATGATAGTATAAACACAGTTCAGCATTTGCCCCCGTCGTTGCAAAGTCCACGTACTGATGGAGTTTAGGGAGAACTATGTTTAGTTGTGTTTTGGAGCTCACTAATGGCTCCATAAAGTTGTTGTTACCATTATTACTGGTTGGGATGTACATCATGACTATGAGTGTGGTGGTGAATTCCCTTGATTCCCAGTATTCCCAGTGCTGTACCCCATTAAAATCTCAAATTTAGCTTTCAACAAGAAAATAATTCATTTGGCAATGCATTCCTTTAGATTGATAATATCAATAAAAGAGTGATTGTTTTTTCCACTCCAAAGTGTTGTAACTTTGTTTTAACCACAAACAGGAGCAAAATTATTTGCATATACAAACAAATAAATATACTTGTGGAAAGCCTTCCAAGAAGGTGGAAGGTGTAATAGTCAGGTGTCCCAATACTTTTGTCCATATTGTGTATTTGTGTATCTTTTTCTTTATCCATTGCAGTAAGCAAATGAGTTAAATCAATACATTTTAGGGAAAACAGTGGAAAAGTGGAATACTGGGGTACTAATGGCACTGAGACCTTACATCAGCCAAACTCCTTAAACTCCTTGAAACTTTATTCTTACTTGGTTGTAAATTTAAAGGGAATGTATGTAAAAGTACTTGTTCTCCTCACTGTATGCACCATTCTAGAGTGATTGTTTTTCTACTCCAAAGTGTTGTAACTTTGTTTTAACCACAAACAGGAGCAAAATTATTTGCATATACAGATATGCCATTTCTGCCATAAAACGTGTTGAGAATGTTCACACATTTATTAACATATCTGTACATTTTTACCTTTACCCGTAGTTGTTGCAGTAGGAGTATGGAGGTGGCATTAATAATGAGCTAAGCAAGGGAAGCTGGTATAGCACATACTATACTCAATTTATGTGCCGCAGGCTTTCAAAAAACTATATGCGTAATGGAAGGTGGGGGGCCTGTGCCTCAGTAGAACATTATAAAGTAAGGTGGCCTCAATGAGGGGCGCATGGGGAGCAGTGTGCAGTGACAGTACCTTTGCTCAAGGGTACCGCAGTGATGACACTAGCAGTTGGGATTCAAACCCACAACCTTCTGATTGCCAGGGCAGCACCTAACCACTAGGCCACCCAGCCTAGAACTAGCAACAAATAAAGTGCAAAACTTGGGGATAAAACTCGTGTGGCTTAGACCCAAACAAAGCAGCTTCTAATCATTTACACCTGCGGGCTACCATTTCAAGCCCCCCCCCCTTGTGCAACTACGGTGTCACCCACAGGACAAAATTCAATTCTACAGTTCTCATTCACAAATTCACAAACAGCCACATTAAAGCACATACAAAAATAGAAATATTTGTAAATATTTGCAAATACAGACCAGCACAGCATTCACACACCAGTCAGTGTTGACATGAATGCACAAGCCCCCCACACTGCAATTTACTCGTCTGTCCATGTGGAACATTAGCATGTCACTGATCAGCCAGAATACTGTCACTGAGCCTTGTCTCAGTTAAAACAGTCTTGTGTTGTCTATGGACTATACTGAAAATGTCTTTATATATGTTCTATTTGTGATATTATATATTTGCCCTATCGCCCACCCTTAAGTGTGTTTCTGTCCCTTTGTTTTGTCCATGTTTAGCAATCTCAGGATTCAGGTTCTGAGTCACAGTTGAATACCTCCAGCCTGAAGGAAGCTCTGGAGCGCTTTGATCGCAGCCGTACACCATCCACCTCCTCACGCAGCTCTCGCAAGTCCTCGCACACAGCCGTGTCTGACAGCACATGCACCTGTAAGCTCCCTTTAAAAAAAAAAATAATCTTCAAACATTGCCACCTAATGCTAGGTTGACTTGGAAGTATTTCCTAGGATTTGGCACCAATCTTGAGGATGAATTTAAGAAAAAAAAATGTCATTTTTCTTTTTAGAAAATATATAATGGTTTTTCCTGGTTTAGCAATACATAAAATGTACCAATTTTTGCTATCACATCTGCCAGAAGCCTAAATACTTCTTTACTGTACAGTTTCACAAGTCAAGATTTGATGTATATTAAATGAAACAACAAAAGTGGAAATTATTTGGTTACATTTGTTAGTTTTCTCTATTCTGTGAACAGATTTGCAATTTAATGAGGCCCTGACCATTGGAGAGAATGGCTCCCAGTATAACCTGATATTACTGATGTCAACTGCTGGTGCCAACTACGCTGTAATGATGAGTCACCAGTATGCTGAAACGTTGGTCATTTTAACCACACTCTGGTGACTCATGTTTATGTCTCTCCTGTATCTCAGCCACTCCCTCTAAGCTACAGATGGATGTGAGCACTCCTCCTCGGCCTGCCACAGTTGACATGACGTTACAACGGCGCTCCTCAATCAGTGGCCAAGTGAGAATCAAATACACTTTGCTGATCTGTGTTTTTTTTTACAGTATACTCTATTGTGATTCTTGTCTTGGGGGATATTCTACATACACTATGCGGACAAAAGTATTGGGGCACACCTCTTAATTACTGAATTCAGGTGGCCCCTTACTTCCAGTGAAGGGCAATCGTAATGCTTTAGCATACCAAGACATTTTGGACAACGCCATGCTTCCAACTTTGTGGAACTCATCCAACATCAGTGCCTGACCTTATAAATGCTCTACAGATTGAATGGGCACAGATTTCCACAAAAACACTCCCTTATCTTGTGGAAAGTCTGTGTGTTTGAATGCAATATCATTAAAGTCCCTGTTGGTGTATTAGTCAGGTGTCAGGTATTGTGTATTTGTGTATCTTTTTCTTTATCCATTGCAATAAGCAAATGAGTTAAATCAATACATTTTATGGAAAAGGGAGTGTATGCAATGGAAGCGTATTGAATAACCCCAAAACGTACTTGTTCTCCTCACTGCATGCACCATTCTAGATAGTGCCATTTTTTTCCATTTGTGTTGCATTGAACAGAATTGTGTTGTTTGTCTGATATTAAGCTTCTGGTTGATCTACTAACAGACTGTAAGTTCTCAGAATACAACACAGAATGCATCTCCTGCTCAAGGCAACCAGCAGCAGCAACAGTTTCAGCCTAATTCTCAGGTAACTATCTTCATTTCATTTTCTTCATCTCTCTGATTTTCCTGTACTCTGGTTGCTGCTGGTCAGTTCAAAGTGCTTTGTAGGTGCCATGGATGGTGCTTGGTTAAGTTTGTGTGTGTATGTGTGCGTCATAGTATACTGCACAGTTGAACGCGATGCAGCATCTGAAGGAGCAGCTGGAACAGAGAACACGGATGATTGAGTCCAACATTAAAAAGCAGCAGGAAGAGCTAAGGCAAATCCACGAGCAACTACAGAGGGTTCAGGGCCAAGGGCTTCAGGTATTGCACCACTTTTGCACACATCTTTGATAAAAAATGGAATACTATTTTGTACTGAAGGCTTTCAGAAGTATTGCTTACTGTTTTTGACAGCTTTATTGTAACTATGGAATATGACATACACCCATTATACCATTGTTACTTTAATGGCTATTCATACCAGTCCCTTCTGAGCTGTGTAGGTGCAAATGAGGTGGGGGTCAAGTGGTTAGGATACTTGGCTCTGGACCAAGAAATCAAGGGTTTGAGTCCTACCTTCAGCATAGCACCACTGGGTTCCTGAGCAAGACTCTTAACTCCAAGTTGCTCCAGGGAGACTGCCCTCTGTAGTTAGGGAATGGAAGTCGCTTTGGATAAAAGCATCTGCTAAATGCTGTAAATGTAACGTAAATGATTGATGCTAATTCTTTGTAATAAGTAGTGATCAGTACCGTGATTTTTGGTTTCTTCCAGATGTTCTTGCAGCAGTCAGGGGGCGGGGTCAGTGTGCAGCTGCCTCAGGTGGGCGGAGCTTCAGTGCTAGGTGCAGTATCGCAAGCAGGTGTTGTAGCCATTCAAGGCCAGAATGTCACAAGCACCGCCCACAGTGGACCTCAGCACAACCTGCCACAGCAGCAGGTTCCAACATCTCAGCCACAGAATACTCAAGGCTCTGCTCTCGCACAGGTTAGACATGCATTCTTATGTCCATTTGGAGGCACTTTTTACAAAGAGTTTGATTTAACTGACAGGAAAAATAAGCTTATAAGTCAGCATCGCATTGTACGGATGTGTTAAAAATCAAACCTGACCTATCAGGGCAGCTGGTGGCCAAGTGATTACGGAGTTGCCCCTGCAATCAGGTTGTGGGCTCAGATCCAAGTACTGCTAGTGGCACCACTGAGTTGCCCTTGAGCAACACACAGCTCCCCGGAGGCTACATTGCTGGCTGCCTGCAGCTTCAATTGGTGAATGTGTTAATTACAGAGAAAGAATTGCACACTGTTCACACTGTGTGAAATTTTAAATTTAACTTTCAGATGTTATAGGGTTAAAATATTGTTGCCTGTGACCATGTAGTATGTTCAAACAAGTTTCAAGTGAATTGCAGAATTATCTAATTCAAGTGAAATGAACTTCATGCAAGTTTCTTGAAACTTCAGTTGCTTGGAAGTTTTATGATGCAAAGAATGTCTCCTGTGTAATAAGCTGGATTACCATACAATAAATTTGTGTTGTGGATCCCCATAATTGAGTTGTCAGTTCATGTTTTAAGGATGAAGAGACAGCAAACGAGAGAGATTCAGTACTTCAGATTTGGTTTAGTTTTCGTTTAAAAGTCAATAAAGGCCCATATAACATCCCATATCCCTGAAACACTTCAAATGATTTAGTGCTTTTCTGTTTTCTGTCTTTGACATTTGCACAATTGCCTCTCAGAGAATCCATTAAAGATGACATCATTACGTTCGTCTTCCCTTGTTGCCCTTGATATCACATCATTATGCTAATGGAATTGGGGTGAATCAGCATTTTGAAGGCTGTGTGTATTTATGCCATTTTTTTTTCTGCGCCAGAGGGGTCCGATGTATAACACGATGATGATCAGTCAGCCTGGCAATGCCAATGTGGTGCAGATACCAAACACCATAGCACAGAATGTGAACCAAGGATCTGCCATTAACAGGTATGTGCATACACAAACATGCACTCTCTTCGATAGAAGCCTCTCTCTTTTTTTCTTACTAATATACTGGCTTTTTTTCACCCCCTCAGGTTCCCTGCAGGGCAGCAGTTGGTGACGAAGCTAGTGACTGCACCAATGGCCTGCGGTACAGTAATGGTTCCCACAACAATGTTTATGGGCCAGGTAGTGACAGCCTACAGCTCGTTTGCTCAGCAGCAGGCCCAGACTCAGACCATAGCCCTGCAGCCACAGACGGCCACGCAGTCCGACTCGCAAACACAGGCGCCCAGTGCAGTGCAGTCAGTGCAACAGCAGGGGGCAGCACAACCACAGCAACAGCAGCAGTTTCTACAGGTACCGTTATTGTTCATGCATGTAACACTGCCTACCCAATATGCAGTGTTGTTAGTATAGCTTCCACTACTATACTTTGCTGTATATATATGTTTTCCATTGTAGGGCATTATAGTGTTGCCAGAGTTTAGTTTTGTTGTTGTTCTGAGCAGGCGACAAGGACATTTTAAATAGTGTTTATTTACCGAATTTAAAATACTGGGAAAATAAAACAAACCTGCAAATGTATTGCATATACACTAAATGGGCAAAAGTATTGGGACACACTTGTTTCTCTGGGTTTTGGTTACGCCCCTTACTTCCAATGAACGGCAATCTTAATGCTTCAGTATAACAAGACATTTTGGACAACACCATGGTTCCAACACAGTTTGGGGAAGAAACTTTTCTATTCCAGCAGGACTGTGTCCCAGTACACAAAGCAGCTCCATAAAGACATGACTGGAGGAGTTCAGTGTGGAAGACCTTGACTGGCCACACAGAGTCCTGACCTCAACCCCATCCAGCACCTTTGGCATGAACTGGAATGGAGATTGCGAGTCAGGCCTTCTTGTCCAACGTCAGTGTCTGACCTCATAAAAGCTCTACAGAATGTTCTAGCTGCAAAAAGGGCATCCCAATACTTTTGTGTGTCCATATAGTGTGTATTTTGGCTTTTCCCACTATATACCCAAATAAAGAAATAGAAGTTGTGCACTTAAACCTGCAGAAAACCATTCCTGTATGCATGCTGTCTGTGTTTCTTACAGGGTACCCGCATTCTTCATGGCAATCAGTCCACACAATTGATTCTCCAGGCTTTTCCTATTCAGCAACAGGGTGCGTTCACCACAACGCAGCAACAACAACAACAACAGCAGCAGCAGCAGCAGCGTCAACAACCGCAGCAACAACAGCGGCCACAACAGCAGTACCTGAAGCCTCAGACTCAAAAGCAGCAGAAAGTCTCTGCGTCCCACCGGACCGACTCCAGTGGTCAGCCGCAGTGACACAGATGAACACGGTGGCCCACGATGCTGTTTTTTCGAAACAGTATTATTTCAGAGGTCATCGTCTAGCTCTTCCCTCGACCAAAGAAACTCTTTGGTAACAGAAACTCCTCCGAGACGGAACTCGTCACTCCGGCGGCAGCATGGAACGCGACACCGGCTGGTGGTTGGCACAGCAACCATTCAAGATTCCAGACATTTCACCGCAATAACAGGTGGATAACGGCACCCACAAAAACCACATGTTCTTTCCAGCCTTTTTTTTTTACCAATTTTTTTTTATTCCGTAATTTATTTAAGCTTTGTCCAGGAGCGTAGTCCTCCCGCGACAAAAAGAAAGCTCTCAGAATTTCCTTCTGAGAACTCCAAACCTTTACTGTCTGTACAGATCCGTGTACCATACCGTGTAAATACATCCGACCGCAAAGGAACAAAAATAAGAAAGTGATTATTTTCTACTCCGCATGAAAAGTATAAGCTTTTGACATTTATTTTTTTGTTGTTAAGTTCTATTTTAGGAAAGGTTCAGAGTTATAAATGTAGCATTTTTTTTGTATCCTTACCTTCGCAAATGTGTTCTGTTTTCGTCTTATTTTGGAAATCTCCTTTGGAAAGGCTTTTATACAGAAGACAGAAGCGCGTATTCTGTAACTAGTGTAGTTTTAAATCTTTTTAAGTGCCAAACATCACGTTGTCAACCAACAACTGTGGTAACTGTCAGAACTATACCCTGTATCTTCAGTTTTTGTTTTTTTGGTTATACATAACTTCCGAAAAGCTGCTGACAAACAGACCAATAAAAATGGTCTATAATCACTTTCCAGTCACTCACATTACAATTTTTTTTTACATTTATGGAGATTTTGTTCTGACAGTGATCTATGTATCTCTCTCTCTCTCTCTCTCTCTCTCTCTCTCTCTCTCTCTATATA
>JBBPCY010000082.1:6480088-6502188 GCA_037974405.1 Brachyalestes nurse
GTAAGGCCACCGAGAGAGAAAATCTTAAAATGCAACAAAGCGAATTCATTTTTACTGTACTAAAGCTTGAGATAATGTGTGTGAACAGCTTGTAAAAGAAAGGACTGGTTAACCGTCGCTCCTCCATCTGTCTGTAAACAGAAACACCCGTTAATCCCGTCTGCTCTCCTCTCTCACCACTCTCACAGCCCGGCTGGGAACAGGACGGTAAAACAGAGCTGAAGCCTTTATAAAGTGCAGTCTTACCTGTGGGAGAGAAACACAGCAGTGCCACTGTCAACACAATCCACGCGCTCCTCATCTTCTCTGACCCGCGCGGGACTGTGTGCGCCTCGGCCCGCGCGTCCCGCGTCCTGCTGCGTGTGTGCGCGTGCCTGTGTGTGTGTGTGCGATGCACCGTCTCTGTGTGCATTCGCATCTGTGTGTGTGTGTGTGTGGGGGGGGGGGGAGACAGAGAGAGAGACAGAGACAGAGGGAGAAAGAGAGCGTGTGTTTGTTTACCTTTTCGTGGGTACCCAATTCGATCGAAAAACAAGAAAGTGTGTGACGTTGTTTGGACCCCATTACGAACAACAGAAAGGCAGCATGTATTGGACATCAGAAAATATTATTGATCCTTGAGGAAATTGCTTATTTATATACTGTTACTTATTTTATGAATTGTTACTTATTTAACAATTTAACAGTGTTGTACAATTCATCAAGGATAGTATACATATAATGACAGGCAATAAAATAGGCGTAGAGTAAAAATAAATAAAAGTGAGTGTTAGAAAACATATACAAAAGAAAAGGTTTAGGTAAATGCTTAGATGTTGTTATAGCTGCATTAGCTCTGGCAATGCATAACACCCCACAAAGATGGGAATACAAAAGTGTATGTGTGTGTGTGTGTGTGTTTATATGTGTCTGTCTGTCTGTCTGTCTGTCTGTGTGTTTGTGGGTCCCATGTTCAATATCTAAATATCAATCTAAATACAAGAAAGTGTGTGACATTGTTGGGACCCCACTAGGAACAACAAAGAGGCAGCTTGTATGGGACATGTCATTTATTTTATGTATTAATAAAGCACAATTTAAAAGTGCTGTAGAATTCATAAAGGTAACCAGAAAACAAACAATGACAGGCAATAAAATAGATTAAAATTGAGATAAAAGTGAGGAATAAAATAATGAAAATCATTTTTTTTTAAGTTGTAGTTACAGCAGCATTAGCTGCAGCAATGCATAACACTTCACAAAGAGAGGAATACAAATGTGTGTGTGTGTGTGTGTGTGTGTGTGTGTGTATTGGATTTCTTAAAGGGCTAGCTCCATGTTCTGAGTGTGTGTACTGGACTGCTTGTGGACACGATCCAGTTTACCGTTCCCTCTTACTGGAAACGGATGGTCAATTTCAGTCAAAGCTGAGCTGTCACTCTTCTCAGTATTCATTAACTTAAGTGGCCGATTTTGGACGGAATCACGATGCCTTGCAGCATCTGTGTAAAGACATTGATAGTGGGCATTTAACAAATCGCTCGTCCTCTCTCTCTCTCCTCAGTGGTGAAGTGATCGTTTTGTTTGCTGCGTCAGAATCATCTGAAGAGGAGAGGAGTGTGTGAGGCTGTGGATGTGGATGGTCATTTCTAATAATGCTGCCATTTGCTGAAGGTTGGTTTTGTAATTGAGAATAGACAGTGTGATTTTAAACCCCTACAGGGCCATCATAGACAAAAACATACTGTTAATTAAATTGGCCCCTTATAGTCACATGTGGACCCACCACAGCATAAACAATGTGAAATTCTTTCTCTGCATTTAAGCCCTTCTCCAAGAAGAGCAGGGGGCAGCCACTGATGCAGCACCAAGCAGCATGTGGGGATGGCACCTTGCTCAAGGGTACCTCGGTGGTGTCACTAGCAGTCCTGAGATTCATTTTTTTCCTTGAGGATACACTTATGAACACTTATGTACACTTCTATCAGACCTCATTCAAAAGCAGTCCAGGCAAAAACACTTTTACTAGTTCTCTAGTGACACCATTAAAACAAATAATTCAAACGGGACTGTTTTACGATGATCTGTTTACCATGATAAGATCATCACAGCCTCTTGTGGTTTACAGTTTTTATAAAACAGCACAAAAATAAACTAACTTTGACAAAGAATTTACTTTCTTTATAATACAAATCTCTTTAAGCAGTCTTTCTGTCAAGTGCACTAACAGTAGGCTATAGTTGCAAAGCAACATAACAATCAATGATCATTCCATTAACACCATAAGGGTTATGTTAAATGGTAAGTAACATGAGAGTTAAATAGGTCAAAAATCCATCCCCAAAACTTTCAACTTGCTCAGACTGTGTCCAGTTCTTTATTAAGGTGGAGCAGACTTGTAGATGTGGTTTAGGACACCGTATGACTTACTGTGAGCTATAAAAATGAACAAAAATGCAGCTGACCCAGAGCTGGTATTCACAAAGCAGTTGTTAATTAGAGAGCTTAAACCACATCCACAAATCTTCATCAGTAGGCTGAGTTTTGTAGATTGTTTATTTCAGAAAAGATTTGGGCGGTTAGGGTGACTTAGGGTGAGTCCTTGCCTCACGCCCGTTGGCCCCGTAATAGGCTCTGGGTACCTGCGACCCTGAGGGAATAAACAGTTACAGAAAATGAGTGAGTGAGTGTCTGAGTGAGAAGGTGACTTGAATTCTAGTGTTTTGTTACCCTCATATCTCTAATACTAAACAAAATAAATGTAAACACTGTACACGTGTTGGCTGATAAACTACATGTTGGAAAAGTGGAAAATTAGAGTAAACCATTCCTTTAGTGCTAACATACAATAAGAATTATATGTGTACTAACAGATATTAGCACTGTAAAGGTGTTTTTTGTTTTATGACCCAAAATGAAGGCCTAGCTCTAACCCTGGTTCTTACAGTAATTAATGTAATACTACTACTACTACTACTACCAGGGCTAGACTGGGACCAAAAATCGTACCGGCCATTTTGATACCCGCCCCACCGGGAGTAATGTTTACCGGCCCAAATTTACCTGACCATCCCAAATTTAGTCTAGCACTGACTACTACTACTACTACTACTACTACTACTACTACTACTGCTACTACTACTAATAAAAATAATAATAATAATAATAATAATAATAACAACAACAATATCAATAATAATAGTAATAATAAATTTATATTCTTTCCCTTCTCTGGATTGGAATAGACCTGTTCTGTATACTGTAGTATTCTCCTTGCTCACACCTGAACCAACTAATCAGCTCATTTTAATCAGCACTTCTTGAATTAAAGTGAGTACAGTATACTTAAAGCAGGCGTCTCCAGGACCAGAAGCAGGACATTGCCTTAATACCTTATTATCATTCTATCTGGCAAGAAATTGCTCATGTGTGTATTTGTGTGTGTGTGAGCATAGGTTACCTTGCATTTGATCAATTATTTATACTGAAGGCAGGTTTTTAGCGGTGATCAGTGCTTACTCATCACCTGCAGAGTGTATGCTTACGTCTTTGAGTGTATGTGCGTGTGTGTGAGTGTAATAGCAATGCGAAGATGGAAGATGCTGACTCACTGCTTCACTCTTTCACCAGTAGAGTGAGTCACTCCACTCTTTATAGGCATATGATCACTGCCTTCCCCTGGGGAGCGTACTCTCCCTTTAAAACACCCATATCATCTCACATTAATCTCAATACCGAACCTGTGTGTGTATGTGTGTGTGTGTGTGTGTGTGTGTGTGTTAAAGAGAGAGAAAGAAAGCACACAATAGATAGACTCTGCAATTATTAGCACGTGTTTATAAATATCAGGTCGTTTTTCTCTGAGCCACTAAACTAAACCAGCCTAATCGTTACAGTCTTGTGTTACAAACCTAATAAAAAAAAGCTCATTAAGTAGTTAGAGAAGCTTAATTCTGTTTCTGTTATTAGATTATTCAATAGAGGTTGTTATGATAGCATCAATAGTATGAATGAGTACAGCGGTTAGTGCCAGGCTATTATAGCAACAAACAGGCTATGTTATCTGTCTGTTATCTGCCATATATATTTGTCACATTTGCATGACTGTATGTATGTGTGTGTGTGTGTGTGTGTGTGTGTGTGTGTCTGGCTGTCTGTCTGTCTGCCTGTGTGAGACACCTTGGTGCTGACGTGTATGTGTGTTTGTGTGTGTAGCCTTGTGTTTATCACTCTGGAGGGGTGTGTTGGGGGTGATCCTAAAAAGGAAATGTATTGTTTTCACTCAGCTTATTTTTAACTAAAAGAACATAAACGTTACTGAGTTTAAACTCAGGGTTAGGATTACTTATAAATGGAATGTCCTTATAAATGTAGTAATGCCAAACTAAGTGTGTGTGTGTGTGTGTGTGTGTGCGTGTGTGTGTGTGCGTGTGTGTGTGTGTGTGTGTGTGTGTGTGTGTGTGTGTGTGTGTGTGTGTGTGTGTGTGTGTGTGTGTGTGTGTGTGGGGGTGAGAGAGAGAGAGAGAGAGTGAGAAAGAGAGAGTGAGAGAGAGCGTTTACACCTGATAAATATCAAAGGGGAAGCCCCAGGGCCTTCTAAGCCTTCAGAGAAAGCTTCTGACTTCTAGGAACTGAAAACACATTTTTACATGTAAAAACATGTTTTTCTGGTCTTTTTAAAAGTAGAATCATCATGCATGTTGCATTTACATGCATTTATCTGTGACTATTAGCTATATTGTATTGTAAGAATAGTTTTTATTTGTTTTGTTTGGGAACAATAAGGTTTAAATCTTGAAATGTCCAACCATTTTCTCTTTGGACTCTCCTACAAGTTAGGATTTCAGAAGAAGTACTGAAAGCTAAAAGCATTAGAATAATAGGCCTCTAAAATCATGTTGTCACTTTGTATATAAGCATTGCATATAAGGAACTCTGGCCCCGATCTTGTTTTCTCTCTGGGAGAATATTTTACCTGTGTACATTTTTGACTGGACCCTGTACAATTTGCATGTTCATTCCTGCTAGCCTGATACTTGTATACTATCAGAATCCCCTAAGGGTACTAGAAAAGATAAGCGTTATCTAAGAAATGTGTTTTCACAGGTGTTTTAATGTTCAGTGCTTAATTTATAGATAAACTGTTGAATATAAATTATAAGTAATAATAAAACAGATCTACAAATTATTATTATTTTAAATTATATATTATTATTTTTGTCCATATAGTATTCTACATAAAAATACTCAGAAGAAGTACTTATCTCAATAGGTTAAAGTGTTTTAAGTGCGAAGAAAACAGAAGCAGCATGTAAAACGCTTGTATTTTAATGTTCGTTTTATGAAATATACAGATCATTCATCCAGATCATTCATATGCAGAGTTGGGACTACTAACATAGCCACAGTGTTTTTGTTCATCTCTGAAAGAGAGGAAACTTTGGCAGGACACACCAGCACGAACTCACAAATGCATCTATTATTGCAGCCACAAAAAAGCAGACAATAAGTGCAGTGAGAGGTGTCTCAGCTTAAGAATGCAGTCTTTCAGTCTTTCTACAGTTAGTATATAGTAAAATCGCAGATTGTCGCTTTACATATTGCATTGCAGCCCAAAATTAAACTTTTGTGTGGCCACTATGTCCTTTGTTGACAAACATTTGCAATCGTATTGTAGTGTGGTTGATACCACCTGATGGTATCAATGTGATTGCAATAGTCCATAATTTGCATGTGACTGCACTTGAAGAGACCTTGGTTTACACAAGAATAGGGAAAATTTCAAGTTAATCTTTATAGATTTCTCTTTTTGTTTTGCAGCTTCAGATGATAAATGATGTTAACATCTCTACAATAAGCTCAGAGGCCACCTAGTGTCAAACCGGAGGTACTACAGAGATGGTTTCAATGTTGTTAGATACTTCACGGGGAGTAGCGAGAATAGTTTCATCATTGAATACAGCTATCATAGTCATTGTCATATGTCCACACACCTTTATGTTTTGGTGTGTTTTGTTTTGTCCCTGGTGGAAAATTTTCATCCAGCACCCAGATGATGGTGAGCACTGCGGACACAGTAAACCTCAATCGCTCTCCAGATGCTGGCACTCGCTATGCATGAGCAGTAATGGCTGTCCACCTTGCCGTTTCTCAAGCTTTGTTGTCACGCTGATGAAAAAGAAGATAATTTACTAAAAACATTTGTTTTGGCAACGGGTAAAATGAATATAATCATCAAAAACAGTGAATAATCTCCAAACCCTGACAACCACCATTACAAACATGTAAATATGTGTACCGCTGAAATTATGCAGGTTTGAGCAGTTTTTCTTTGGGAAAAATGACTGATGTTACTGAAAATTACCTGTATTGTGCCTGTATGGAGCCATGAGACCTGGTTTTAGAACCACTACATTAAAACTTCAAAATATGAATATTTCAACATGGAAGCTCACGTTGTTGTGCAGAGAAAGTACATAATAAGACTTGTGGGCTCACTAAAATACCATACTACAACCAGTGAGCATTGCCAAATGTGTTAGTTAAGTTTCTTTGGCCGCAGTTTGAGAGTTATAATAAAGAGTTTATTATATACAATGCATTGTTTAATATTACAATTAGTGCAGTATTAGCTGGCAACAATATTTTGATCAATCTTCATATTTCAACTTAAATGGCCTCGTAATTCAGATGATCTGGTGACATTTGAGGGTGAAAAGTATGCAGGACAAAACTTTGGACAGAACACAGTTTTTGGGGTCAGGGACGCAGGAGATTGAGATTGAGGGAGCCAATCTGCTGCTACACACCAATCATCTGGTCTCTTCTTTTCTTATAAGTGGTGTAGATGTATATCCCCCAATTCAATTCAATTTACCATTCAATTAAAACATATGACAGAAAAACACTAATGTTGAGAAGACAACAACTGTGTAAATGTGATATATCTGCACACTCATGGTCTAAACTGGATGTATTTGCCAATACCTCACATAAGTCCACACTGAAAAAACACAAAATGCAAAACTGCTCAAATTCTGCTCAAAGTTGCTTAGGCCAGTGTTTGGAATAGCTCTAATCTCCTTTGATTTCAGGACAGCTGGCAAAATGGCATCACAAAATCAGAGTTTCTATATCATGGGGAAGAGCAGTCAGGTCAGTAAGAAAAGGCTGCAGTTTTTAGGTTTTCTGGATTCTGATACAGCTAGGAAGCGACAGGCATACAGTCAGGGCAACACTGATTTTTGGCTAATTTGATTAGATATCAGAGACAATAAGTGGGCAGTGAACATGTAGTGTACATACTAATGTCAAATCAAGAAGGTTTATTGTCATTTCAGCCGTACACTTATTAGTACACAGTGAAATGAAACAACATAAGTTTGGACAGGAAGAACAACACAAAAGTGCAAAAAGAAAGAGAGTGCAAGTAAAATATGAGCAACATAACAACAGGACAAGACAGCTACAGTACTAGTTTGAATGAATGCAGTATTGTAGTGGGTACAATCTTCTAACTGTAAATTGAAGAATAGCAGTAGACAGCAATAAAGAATAACTGTGCAAATAATAGCAGCAGCAGGACAGAGAATGTGCAGTATATAATAAATAACAGTGGCAGTTGGGGTGGAAGTTGTTTGTTTAAGGCAGAACAGTTCATTCATTGTGTTGCAATAAGGAAAAAGTTCAGTTCAGGGAAGTGTTTGTGTGTGTTGGTACAGTTTATGTTTCAGTTCTGACTGAGGAGTCTGACTGAGGCCTGGGGGAAGAAACTGTTTCGCGTTCTGGCAGTGGAAGCCTGTATGACACAGCGTGTGAGGGGTGTGGGGGGTCATCCACAATCCTGGTGGCTTTGCGGATGCAGTGTGTTGTGTAAAAGTTCATGACAGAAGGGGGGAAGACCCTGCTTGACTGTGAAGAAAAACTGTTTCATATGCAAAGGCAGAGCATTGCCAAAAAACGTATGATCAGGTGTGAACTGAAACACGGGTGTGAAGGAACAGTTTCAGGATCAGTTTGCGAGAAGAGCTCTACAGATGTGAAAAAAGTACTTTAAATTACAGTGTGGAATTGGATCAGTGGGGCTTAAGGCTGTTTGATTCCACAAATTTTGGAATCGGAGTTGATTTCAAGAGAATAGATTTTGATTCCAAGAGTCAAATCCACTCAGTAATCTCAAAAAACAAGACATATAGAATATATGGCAAAGCAGAGAGTACAGTATTAATATTATTTGACCTCACTTTGTCAAATAACTATTGATGTGTGTGTTGAGGATGGCTATGTTTTTCAGACAGGCTGTCTAGACAGTGCATGCGAGTGTAAGCAAACTTGAAACGTCTCTATATGGAACAGAGTCCAAAGCTTTGGAGTTGATTCTCGCTTTCCAAATGCCTGGAACTAAGGAATTGATCGACTCTTAGCTACATTACCATACGCTTCTGGAGCTACTTTGCCATCCGTTCACTACATCTTGGTCTAAGGATCTTAAATGCTGCTATATGAAAGAGAATTTTAATATCAACAAAGAAATTATTGATTTAAAAATGCTGTGATTTGCTGCTACGCTGAATATAATTGAAAAACCTGATGTCTTAAAAGGTCATCTGTAAGTGTGCATTCACAAACCTCAAAGCTGTACAAAGTTTCTTCATAGAGAAATAATTCTTTTATTTTTAGGTGTACATTTAAAATATAATTTGTTTTGGTCTTGGTTGATCTCACTGAATGCTAAACTATGGGTAATTCAGTGAAATTAATTCCTTATGTTCATTTTTGTGCTTAATGACTTAATTGTTTGTTTTATTATTCAAGTTGTGCCAGAAATGAACAATTCAGTCATTATAAACATGCATATACTCACTGTGTACATACATACGCTTATTATATATATAATAATTATCTTATATTTATCTTACCTTATAATAATTCAGATTGAAATCATACGAGCAGTCATGAAGACTCTTTTGAAGGTGGACTTCGCACAAAGAGCCAGTCTAACGTTACTTTCATCCATCAGGCTGGTTTCAGAGCTTTCTCTGTCTCAACATTATCCTTTCTTTCAGATGCCTGAAGCCATGCTGGAGTAGACAGGCCATTGATGAAAGTCACTCTAATGGAGGATGATGGTAACCTAATGAAGTTTGCCCATTGGGTTATTGCTGACTCTGCATAAGACCCCTGTCCACCCGAACCTAATGACTATTAGTCCCTACATGAAATAATAAGATAATCAGGGTGTAGCAGGGTGTGCCATATAGTGGTTTTTAAGTGTTTATATATCTTCTGATTGAGAGAGCTTTGGTTTTGTGGTCCATATTCACTTGTGCTTTCCACAGATGTAGTGAACTTATTTGACCCACACTGGACAAGAGTAAAGTTAGAGTGTCTTTGTAAGCAAATTGTGTTTTCAAGATTTGTCTTAGGATACTTTATTCTGAATGTGATGGAACCTTTTTAAAATGAGGGTTTCAGGAAACATCTCTTTATGCACAAAATGACATAACCAGAACTGTTAGCATGATGCACATGTAAGGCAACAGTGCGATGATATCAAATCAATATGTGAAATAAATCATATCAGGAGTTTGATTTTGCCAGGTTTGCAGTGTTTATGAATAAAGCTGGAATAAGTATCGCTTTTTTGGAATAGGGGTTCCTTTAACGTTCTCTCTCGAGGGTCCAAAGCTTAATTATTGTGGTGGGCCAAAGGACAAAAAAAAAAGAAAACAAAGCTACACTCCTAAAAATAAAGGTGTCACAAGTGGTATTTGAGTCATGCCATAAAAAAACATTGTATGCTGTATATATGCATTATATGGACAAATGTATCGGGACACCTGACCATTACACCAGTAGTGACTGTAATGACATTGCATTCCTATACATAGAATTTAAAATGGAGTTGGTGCCCCTTTGTAGCCATAGGAGCTTCCACTCCTCTTGGACTGTTTCTGTGGGGAATATGTGCCTATTCATTCTGTAAAGCACTTATGAGGTCAGGCACTGATGGCTCACAATCTCCATTCCAGTTCATCCCAAAGGTGTTGGATGGGGTTGAAGTAAGGGGCCCAGCCCAAATCCTGAAAAACAAGTGTGTCCCTGTATATATGTACACACACCAAGCTGACTTAACATTACAGTCACCTGCCTAATATAAGTTCCCATGGTCCTGCATAAACATTTCTGAATTGTCAAGGCATGGACTACACAAGACCTCTGAAGCTGTGCTGTGTGCTGTACATTAGCAGCAGATTATGTTGCGATGTGGGGCTTCCATGTATCAGGTTGGTTAACTACCCTGGTGGAACACTGTTGCCGTGAAGTGGTGTACGTGGTCTGCAACAATTCTTAGGTAGGTGGTACATGTCAAAGAAGCAGACAGAGAAATGTCAGCAGAATGTTGCCTGTAGCATTAAACCACTTTGACTGGCTAGCCTTCTTCCCATAGTGCATCCTCGTTCCATCTCTTCCCCAGATATATGACACACACAGTCAGAAAATGTGGTTCATCAAACCAGGCCACCTTCTTCCATTGATGCGTGGTCCAGTTCTGATGCTCATGTGCATGAAGTATTTCAGAAATGTGTTTCTACAGCAGCTCTTCTGTTTGATCAAACCAGATGGCAGATGGGCTAGAGTTTGCTCCCCACACACATCAGTGAGCACATATTAAAGACAAAGACAGAGAGAGACAGAGAGAGAGAGTACTGAGAGAATACAGATGAAAGGACATGTGAGAGAGATGGAAAATAAAGGACAGACAGGACAAACTGTGGTGACTATCTTGACACTCTAGCCCATAGGTAAAGAAGGAGGACATGGATCTTGCCAGCTGTTATGTTGTCCTCTTTACATTATGATTGAACCACACAACAGTAAGTCCTGTAACTCACCTCATAACTGCATTAAAAGCATTAAAATACCTTCCAGAATGCATTAAACCTATAAACCGCTGCCAAACCACAAAGTCTAATCATTCAACATAGCTTAGTGGGTACTGCTACCTTTCTCCTGTCAATAAGATTCCACTTCACAATCAATATCACCAGACTCTAAGACCACAGAGAGCAAATTATGTATATTATTGTGTGTGTGTCATGATGGTAAGATGTTGATGGTGTAGTGATGGAGTTTAATAACGCTGTGAAGCAAAATCAGTGAAGCAAACCACATTATGAAAGTTGTTTTTATTTAAATTTGTCACATTACCCCTCATTTTGAATCCCTTTGCTGTATTCCTAAACACTTAACAATGAGAAAAACAAAAACAGATAAATTATGATATAAAAATAATTTATTGTATAATTACGTGGATATTGTCTTAAAGCAACATTTTACCACTATGGAATCTAATCTTTCCATAGGTTGTTACCACGTAGTCTTAAAGTAAAGCAGTGGGCTGCCAAAATTTGTGGGTGCCCAGGGAGCAGTGTATGGGGACAATAGTGGTGGCACTAGTAGTCCTGGGATTCAAACCCACAACCTTCTGATCGCAGGGGCAACTCCCTAACCTCCAGGCCACCAAGTGAAAGAAATGCCACTCTAAAGCACAATAATAAATTAATACCATTAAAACATGTTCTTCATGATAACATTGAGGAGTGTACGTACTAACATCTCACTATGTGGAAAATGGACTGGTAGAAAATGGACTGCTTTCCTTTATAGACTCTCACTGTAAATGGCCAGAGTTTTTTTCTTTATATTTCCACAAATAATGTTCCTTAGTGTGTTTTATGACTTAGCAATGCTACAAATATTTTACCGCAAGACATCAACTTGAGATGTGGGTTAACTTCATCATGGACTGGTAAGAATCTATAATCATGGGTGGCAAAATTAAGCCTCTCTCGAGAGGCCATAGCACCCTAGATGACATTATGGCATTATGGTGTTATTGACTGCAGACAAAATAAAAATGATGTAATAATTTATTTAGCAGGACAGACATCTTGTAATTCAGAGCAGGATTTCCCATAACTCCCATATCTCACGCCTATACCTGAAGTAGAGTAAAAAACGAATTTTCCTTACTTTTTGAAATGAGAGGTGGAAGAATGTACCACTTTCTTCCATCCATACAGTCCATATGTGTTTTTTGATGTCACAAAATTTAACCGATTTATGTAAATCACTGTAAAAAATAACAAAAGCATCACAAAATCAATTCATTTGTAACACACCAATATGATCATTTTTCCTATCATTCACATGCCAGAACACCAGGGTTTAACTGGCATCTAAGCCTCTGTGTTTTTTTAAAGTACTTGGAGGGTGCCTCAGCACTTTTATTATTTTTTTAATTCATTTTCCCACTGCTGACACTTATGCACAATCATACTTCTAATCTTAGCGTCAGAACTACACCACAGCATTGCACAAACTAATATTTACGTGTAGTTTATGTTACAATATGGACAAAAGTCTTCTCTGCTGGTACGATGGTCAGGCTTCCCAGTTTGTCCATATAGTGTATATCAAACGTAGCCCACATCAGATGTGATAACAACAAACAGTTCACTCATGCTGTCCACATGTAATATATAGCTAAGGCATAGATTAGGAGTAGTTTTAGTTGCTCTGTCAGAAAAAGTTGTCTTTTTTCTGTCGGCCGTTCTGATTGCACACTTTAACTCAAAGCTTTTTTGTAGAACCAGTAAATTTAACTCCACCACTTTTGAGACGTGACTTCAGGTACCATCACACGGTGAGATGCCTCCCTCTTGTGTTGAAACTGTGTCACTTCACTAGAATTGTGTGCGCACCATTGACGCTTCTGTGCTCCAAGGCCACATTTAATGCCGGGCTCCAAAAGATGCCTGACCATTACACCAACAGGGACTTCAATGACATTGCATTCATCTTTAGAGACTTTAATATGGAGTTGGTCCATATGCTTGCTGAACTTGTATGGAGTTTATGATGAACTGTTGTCTACA
This sequence comes from Brachyalestes nurse, assembly GCA_037974405.1. Lineage (NCBI taxonomy): Eukaryota > Metazoa > Chordata > Actinopteri > Characiformes > Alestidae > Brachyalestes > Brachyalestes nurse. The sequence continues at coordinate 6,493,009 of JBBPCY010000082.1, forward strand.
ATACAGCCATGTACACCATGATCAATCGCAGGGCAGGCCAATCTCTGTCTCATTACAGAAACTTTTATGTTTTGTTTATACGTTCCAGTCGATGTTCATCTGTCATCCTCGACCTTTACCCACTCTGTTAAGATGCAGTGACCTGAGGAAGCCAATGAGGGTTGAAGATTGACATTTAAAAGTAATGGAGGAAGCGCCTCAAGCTTTTCATCCAGATTGGTAAATAGTCATAGTTTACGACTTGTAACAAATAACAAAACTGGCCACAGTGAATTCGTATTGTTGATTTATTTATCTGAAACTGCAGGGCGACCATGCAAATTAAACAAGAATCTCAACCTTGCAATCCAAAGCATGTATGGCCCATTGTATATGTACAATTTAACCTTAAATCACGTGTGTGTGTGTGTGTGTGTGTGTGTGTGTGTGTGTGTGTGTGTGTGTGTGTGTGTGTGTGTGTGTGTGTGTGTGTGCGTGTGTGAAGAAACTTTTTTTTAGGCTGCCACACTCCCTGCTATAAAGCTTATACTTTGTAAACCAGTAAACAGCTAAATAAGTAAATATAGAACCTGACAACTATCAACTTGTAAACTATCCTAATTGTTAAATGATGACCATGTTTATCATGTCAGCTATAACACATGTCTACAACAAAATGTATTGCAGTGAACAAAAGCAAAACTTAAGGACATAGATAACACTTTCATATTTAATATTCAATATACTTTACAGGAATAAAATAAGAGGCTAAAATAAAAATATAATCAAATCATGGAAGATAAAAGAAAACTAAATGTGCAAATGTTTAATGGTATGTGTACATTTTAAATGGAATTCCACATTTTTGTCATTTTGAGAGAAGTAGACCATAAACCTGTAGCTTGGGTGGGTGGGAGAGAGAGAGAGAGAGAGAGAGAGAGACCTGTGGCTTGGAAGGGAGGTGTAAGGTTTCGTGGTAAGCGAGATGTGTTTGACAGCTTGGGTTTCGTGTCTTTCCTTCACTCTGTTTTACTGCCAGACTCCGTGACTGTGGAGGACGATCTTTCACAATAATTTTAGTGGAGCCCTGCTAGAGGTTGTTGCATTGTATTTGCAGATTAGTTGTGTGTGTGAGACGGGAAAAGAGACGCGTCACGGAGCAACTGTGTGAGGAGGAATGGGGTGACTGGTGACATGCCGACCGTGTGGAAGCGGATCGTGTTCTCCGTGGGCTCGGTTCTCAGTATCGGCTCCGTGGTGCTGCTTCTCGTGGCGCTCTCCACCTCGCGCTGGGTAAACGGGACCATCCTGTGCCAGACCGGAGTGGATCTTGTTAACGCGTCCAGCCCGGAGCTCTCTCTTTTCACGGGAGATATTTATTACGGGCTCTTTCAAGGGGGAAAGACTCGGAAATGTGGCCTCGGGAGCCGTCGTCTTAAAATTTACAGTGAGCATTTCCTGCACCGTTTCATCTTCAGTAACTTTTAGAGGGGATGCAATCAAAGGCGTTTGGGAAAAAGATGCATTTCTGCGATAAAATGCGAAGTGTGATTGCACTTTTGCTATGGTAACTGGGGTTACATTGCGATACATTGCATTATATTCATTTGGCAGACACTTTTATCCAAAGACTTACAATACGAAAAACACTCAAATTTCAGGACAGTGTGAGAACCAGAGGAGGGTTCTAAGTGCTAAAAGCATTAGAAGTAGTGCAAGAAGAAGAGTCTCGCCCTCTGAACAGATGAGTCTTCAGATGAGGCTTTTGTAGATAGAAAGGTGTTCTGCTGATCTCGTCACCATTGGCAGCTCATTCCACCAGCAGGGAACCATAAATGTATAAGACCAGTCTGTACCGGGTTTGCCTTTAGTGCCTTGGGTTGTTACTTGGTGGTTGCTATAGTGTTGCAGTTGAGGAAAAAAAATTATCCCAAACTTACACAATAAAGGTTTTGGAAAACTTCGGCTGACACATACACTTGTGCTAAAACAAAATTTGTTGACAAAAGGTTTAAAAATCGAACAATGTACAATTTTAGAACTTTTTTAGATGTATTTTTTCAGATTTGTATTTTTTGGATTGTATTTTTTATTTTTATATTCCATTTATTTATTTATTTTTAGATTTTATAATCAAATCTGTCCCAGTAACAAGGGTTGTTTACTGTGGTAGTAATGTGAACCAGATGTCCAAAGAGTTTATTGTGAGCCTTAAAGAAAGTAACAACATCAAATCCTTAATACAAATTAGGCTTATATTTAGGAGTGGGCGATATGCGCAGGATATCATATCATGATTTTTTTATAGTGAAATCACGATTTCGATTTTATCACGGTATTTTTATTGATTTGTAATGACAGATTTTTTTTACTATTCTGCAAGTTACTGAATAGTACAATCAAACTATTTTCCTATGTAAAGCTATGGCGCCATCCACTAGAAGCTTTGAGGAATAACAAACAGCAGGAATTACTTGATTCAAAGATTGTTTTCCTCTTCTACACTGCAAAAACTCCTGATGTAACCACTCCTGACTTGCAATCTTACTTCTAGCCTAAAAAGTCTTCTTGATCTTGTTTTGAGAATAATATACTATATAAGAGCAGATTTGTAAGATTATTTAGATTGCTTTAAGATATTTCTTATTTCAAGAAATCTTACCATGTGTAAATATCTTACTGCACTGGCAGATAATCTCACTTGTTTCTATTCTAAATATTTTACTGCACTGGCAGATAATTTCACTTGTTTCTAGTCTGGGATTTATTAAAAAAATATCTTAAAACAATCTTAATAATCTTACAAATCTGCTCTTATATAGTATATTATTCTCAAATTAAGATAAGGAGGACTTTTAGGCTAAAAATAAGATTGCAAGATCTTGATTAGATCAGGAGTTTTTGCAGTGTATTAGCGTTTAGCTCTATTTTAACCTCTTTTGTAGCCTTTAGCTCCATTTCAGCTTCATTTTAGCCTCATTTAAGCCTATTTTTAAACATTTAGTACAGTTTTAGCTTCTCTTGTAACCTTTAGCTCCGTTTTATCCTCATGTTTAGATTTTAGCTTCGTTTTAGCCTCATTTTAGCCTCTTTTGTAGCATTTAGCTCAGTTTTAGCCTTATTTGTCTTGTTTTAGCCTTTACTTCCATTTTATCCTCCGTTTAGCCTTGTTTTACCCTCATTTTAGCCTCATTCTAGCCTCTTTTATAGACTTTAGCGCTGTTTCAGCTTCATTTTAGCCTCATCTCTAGCCTTTAGCTCCATTTTAGCTTCATTTTACCCTCGTTTTTAGCCTTTAGATCAGTTTCAGCTTCATTTTAGCCCCAGTTCACTTTGGTTGGTTGAGCTCTGTTTCTAGAAGGTGGGCGTTAAGCAGACTAGCAAATAGTGTGATTTGGTTGAGAAAAAAAATGAGGCATGGCAGAGAACTGCAATAGATAGATAGAATGTCGTTTACATAGACGATACTACGATCTTTCTGCTTTGGCAGATCATCATTACATAGATTGTCTTCACGATCTCACCCCTACTTATATTTATGAAATATTATTCCTTTAGAAGTTAGCAGGCACAGGAAATGACTCATGTCTCAGGGAATATAAACAGGATGTAGGTAGCTTTTAGCACTCAGACATTTGGGTCCCATGCTGGTTCATCACAAAGCCTTCATCTTCAACTCATCTCTTTGTGAGTACTCAGTTCTTCGGATCCCTTTATATGTATATACCGAGTACTCACAAATGCTGTGTGCGTGTGAGAACATGGGTTCCTGGTGGGAATCTTACCTCCTTAGATGTGGTCTGCCAGCTCTTTCATTTGCACCCCTGACTGGGCTCTTCCATCACGCAACACTGGGTGAACTTTTCAGATTATTCTTGTTCATCTCGTGTGACAGAATGTCTGAGTTGCAAGTGAGTCCAGCAGATTTTGCCGGTCTTGTGGACACGGTGAAGTCACATCAGGACCTGGCTGATGGCAGCCGTCATCCTGAGAGGCAGTCCAATGCCCAGCGCCACCTGTTGTGCCAAAGATATCTTTACCCGAGAAGTGCAATGGGTTGGATGGCAAGCAATGTTTTTCTCACTAACCTGAACTTGAATTTTTGAGTTTCAACACGCTCGTTGCCCATCAGATAGGAGCCACATTGCACTTCTCACCTCCCTTCTCACTGGGCAGGCAGCAGAGTGGGCTACGGTGGTCCTGAGGTCCAACTGTGATGCTGCCTTCTCCTATCCGGAGTTCTCTTGCCAGCTCAGGGCTGCCTTTCAACACCCTGAGAACGAGGTGGAGGTCGATTCACGGCTCTATCATCTACGACAAGAAGACCACCCCGACAGTAAGTATACCGCCGAGTTTCGCACCCTGACCGTTCAGATCACGTGGAGAGACGTCGCCCTCCAGACTGCCTACTACGAGGGTGTCTCTCTCCGCCTGAAGGGCGAGCTGGCTGGGCAAGAGCTGCCTGAGACACTGGAGGGCATGATTCAGCTTAGCCTTCACGTGGACCTCCGGATCTGGTCCCGCGTAGACCCCCAAAACAAGTCCTTCACCGAACCCTCAATATCAACCACCAGATCTCCACCTGCCTCAGAGGCCCACTCCAAAGAGCCGGGGAACTGCTTTCGTGGATACAGGGGCCGCTGGCAACTTTGTCGATCAGGCTTATGCTGCTCAGTTTGGGGTGGAACTTGAGGTGTTATCTTGGCCCATTACCATCACCGCAGTCAATGGTCGCCCCCTGTCCATCAGCCCCATCACACACCAAACCAAACCTCTCACTATCAAGATTGGTGAGGACACTGAGGAGCTTCCCTTTCTCATCACCTACGTCAGTTCCTCTCCACTCATTCTGGGTCATCCCTGGCCCATGAAGCATGATCCAATGATCTGGACCCAGAATAAGATCCTGCAATGGGGCCCTGACAGGAGCGCTGGCGAGGGTCAAGACATAATCAGGGTAGTCCAAGACCCCCAACATCGGCCTGGAGTCCATTCCCATCCCATACAAGGCCTGGTGGGGGTCTTCTGCAAGCAACAGGCCATGAAACTGCCACCTCTTTGCCCTTACGACCATCAACCTCTAGCCCGGTGCGATACCGCCGCGTGGCCACCTATTCTCTCTCTCTGTGAGTGAACAGAAGGCCATGTAGGAGTACATCATGGAGGGGCTTCGTTAGGGGGTCTCTGTCCGTGCGTCAACTATTGGGGCTCAACCACATTATCATTCGGAACCGTCATCCGCTCCTGCTCATCAACACCACCCTGGATGCCCTTTCTGGTGACCATCACTTCACCAAGCTGGACCTCCAAAGCACCTACTATCTGGTCTGCACCTACTATCTGGTCTGCATCAGAGTGGCCGACGAGTGGAAGACAGCCTTCATGACCCCCCTGGCCACTACAAGACCTTTGTAATGCCGTTTGGATTGTGCAACACTCTGGCGGCTTTCCAACAATTCATAAATGATGTTCTCGGTGGTGTTTCGCCTACTTGGACAATATCCTGATATACTCAAAGACCTTTGAGGAGCATACCCAGCATGTTAGGGCAGTCCTCAAGAGGTTGCTGGCCCACCGGTTCTTCTGCAAGCTGGAGAAATGAGCGTTCCACCAGCGCACCACCACATTCCTTGGCTTTGTCATCTCCTTTCAGGGTGTGGCCATGGATCCTCAGAAGCTTAAGCAGCTGCAATGTTTTTTGGGGTTCACCAATTTCTTTCATCCGGGGCTCCAGTTCAACTGCTCAACCAAACCGCTATTCAACACCCTCTGCAACCTCTTCACCTCCACACCCATCCTCCTTCATCCAAACCCATTCACGGCCTTGGAGTCTCCTCTGGCAGACACCCCATCTGGACGCCTCTTCATTCCCACTGCACTGTGTCAGGAGACCCTCCAGTGAACCCATTCATCCACCATCACCGGCCATCCAGGCACCTCCGGACTCTCTCTCTCCTCCAACGGGAAGTTTCGTCCAGGCGTCTGCGGTGTGTGCCAGGGCTTATCGCAAAGCCTTCATCTTTAACTCATCTCATTGTGAATACTCAGTTCTTCAGAACACTTTATATACCTTGCTGTGTGAGTGTGAGAACATGGGTTCCTGGTGGGAATCTTACCTACTTAGCTGGAGCGTTCTCAGAGCAAAACGCATGGTCTACCAGTCCTTCCATTTGTATCCGCGACTGGGCTCTTCCATCATGCAACTTTGGGCAAACTTTTCAGATTGTTCTAGTTCATCTCATGGGACAGTGTATAGATTCACTGGTTATTTGGACAGCAAATAAAATGCCTGAGATTGCATTGCAAACATTAAAACCCCCTGGTTCCTGTCATCATTACTGTAAATACATCTGATTCAGGATTGTTTTTATAGAAAGGAGAATTTCACATGAGACCACTTTGAATTACTTTTTTACCATTGAACTCTTGAACTACAAGGTTTAACTAGGTTTGCACAAATACAGATACCAGTATCGGGTATCAGACCTATACTTCATTAAAATACTCATATGTGAATTGCTGATACCCTGCACCAGTACCAGTGAACAATATCCTATTTCACTACATCAAACTGATCAGATCTGAACTGGGCAGATGTGATTTGTTGGTAACCTGACTCCAATATCTAGGGGGAAACAATGAGCCGGAAACTTGTCAGATATTCTATCCACAAGCTAGTGAAAATGTATCAAGGCCATGGACCAGTAGAGTTTTTTCAATAGGAAGAGTAAGCAATGTCAGCGATTTGGAAATATTTTAAGTTAAAAGACAACGACAGGAGTAAGGCAGACTGTAAGATCTGTACTGCTACGGTGTCGAGGGGTGAAAGGGAAAGTACATCATTTAACATTAGCAATTTGATCAAACATCTGAAGATGCATCACAGTGCTAAGTACACAGAGTTTGCTAATGCTAGTGCAAGACCGCAGTAACTTACCTTAATGCACGTCTTGCAAAAGAGGATCTTACACACCCTAGTGCTCAATGATTAACAATGGTTAATAATGCTGGATTTTGCAGTCTTCTCTGCATACTAGAACCAGGATATTAATTTCCCAGTCGTCCCTACGTTCTAAGAAATATCGGTATCGGTACTTGGTATTGGCAAGTACACAAATAAAAATAATGGTATCAGTTTGGGAAAAAATGGTATCAGTGCAACACTCATTTTAACTATTGAATTATGAAAACAAATATTTCCCAGTCTTCCCCAAATTCCCCAAGTTTTATTACATTTCAGCTGTTTTTTTACAGTATGCATTCTTTACCACCTATATGCATCACTGAAACTACTGAACTAATGTTTGATGTATGTTCTTCTCTCTCTCATCAGTTTTTCCAAGACTGATAAGGAAAGTCAATGGTGGACTTCATGTGATCATCATCTTCTTCCATTTCATCGCTATTGGTTTTGCCCTAGTGAGCCTGGCATTCTGTATTTACAATGCTAGAAAAGTGCCTTACCAGTCAATCAAAGGACCTCTTGGTCTCTACCTCTGGAACTTTACAGCAGGTATGTTGGCATAATATTAGGTAAGAAATGCCTAAATCAGGTAGTGGTTATAGGTGATGAAGGGACACTCCAGCCACACAAAAATCACATTATTAATTTACACTAATACAGTAATAGGACTCACATTGTATGAATATTTACAGAATATTTAGAACACTCATACTATTATGTTTGGAGTAATGCCAAATTGTACTATTGTATATTTTGATGCAGAAAGCATTTTTACAAAGTTATATATTGACAGCAGTATATCACTGCATATCACATGGCATTTTGGAAAAGTGAGTTGTACACCATTGTTAGCTTATCAAATACTCTAGAGACAGTGATACAAAAAACAGTGATAACCAATGAAAAGAAAACATTTGCTGTATAATCACTAGTATTTTCACATGTAAATAATCAGTTTTAAACAAAATTAAATCTCAGTGAGGACCATATCTTTTTTCTATATTAAAATACTTTTGGTGTCTACAGTGAAGAAAATAATACTGATGTAATTTACTGTTATGGTAATATTACAGCTTTGCAGTTATTATGAAGGAAAACCTCCCTACATTTAAAATTGAATGCTGTACAAAATTGTAAAACTATTAAAAAAAACTATTAATGCCATGCTGGTATTATGCTATTCATATACTGAAGGTACAGCTTTACAGTATCTGAACTTCTACTTGCAAAGTGGTGCTTTATGACAGTGTCAGTTTCTTGCAATGTTACTTTTTTTCCAGAGGCAGATTTGGGAATGAAGGTCAGAAGCGTAGCTGAGAACATAACATTTTTGAAGACTTTTGTGTCCATTTTGCAATCTTTTGGCTAAATTATGCTTGATTGACCCAGTTACCTTCTGTGATTGAGACAGACATTGGCCCGTCTACCAAAGAAAATGTTAACCTTACACTTTTAGCCATGTAGCATGTTGTCAATAATGGATGTGCCATTCCGAAGTAATTTTAACAGTGGCTGTTCTTTCTATGTAAAGGGACCCCAAGCAACTGAGGGGGTCTCTGAGGCACGATGGGTTAAAACATTCGGCTGGTAACCGAAAGGTTGGTGGTTCAAGACCACCCAGGGACGGGCTGTTGCGGATGTTATGTCTCCAGGCTTCAACTTAACATCACACGGCATCTTTAGGAAGCTTTTGTAGAATTAGTTAGTTGCGGTGATTGAGACAGACATTGCCCCGTCTATCAATGAACATGTTAACCTCGTGCGTTTTGCATGTAACTTATTTGACAGCTCAGAAGGAATTGAGGATTTGAGTTCAAGCATATCAATAAAGGATGTGCCATTGGCAAACCTTTCTTGCAATGTTGTTTTTTTCTCCAGAGGCAAATTTGGGTTTGAAAGTCAGAGGCGTAGCTGAGAACACTTCATTTTTACAGACTTTTGTGATCATTTTGCAAGCTTTTGGTGGAATTATGCTTGTATCTAGATGTACCTGCTTCACAGTCTGTAATCTTATACTTGCAACGTGTCACAGTGAAAGTTTCTTGAATCAAGCCGATCGCTAAGTCATCCGATTTGTTTTCACGCCGAAACCAAGAGGCGTCAGAGCGATAGCAGAAGAGAAATTGAGTGTCATGCAAGGTCGTCCAAACGCAAAAGTACACATGTAACGCCCAACGTGGGGCTCGAACCCACGACCCTGAGATTAAGAGTCTCATGCTCTACCGACTGAGCTAGCC
>JBBPCY010000082.1:6508046-6519202 GCA_037974405.1 Brachyalestes nurse
GTGCTTGGGGACGGAGACCACTGAGGCAGCTCCTATGTCACAGGACCCCAGAACAATAACACAAGATGCTGCTAGGAGCTATTTGCTCGAAGAGAACGGTAAATGGAGTGGCATGTTCAGGTTTTCGATCTGTGCTTCGGGGCGGGGGGTACGGATAGAGGTCTGAGGGGGACACATCCCCCCTGTCCCCACCCCCATCTGCGCCCCTGACAGTAAACCTAGACTTAAAAATAAGAAGTTTGTGTTGGTTAAGTTGGTTTGTGGCATGAACATTTAGTGATGGAGCTCAAGGAAGAGAAGGGTCTTCAGTTGCCTTTTGAACACAGCAAGGGTGTCAGCATAAAAAAAATATATATATATTAAAAATTATACAATATAATAACAATGATGTATAAGCATGATTATATTTTAAGAAGTGTCATTCACAGTGGTTTGATACGCAGCTCTGTCAGTCCTGTATAAAATAATGTAAAAAGGCCTGGGATCCTAATGCATCTAAGGTGTGGGAACAAGATAATGGCCACGGCTTAGGCAAAACACTGAGATAGTTTAGTTGTTATGGTGAGAACAAGATAATTAAGTTATGGCCACAACCCAGTAAGTCATGGGAATGAGATAACACAGGTTAACAATTTTTTTTGTAATCATCAGAAACCACAACACATTTTTCTAAACCAGTTTTTTATGCTGAGTTCAGATCTGCTTTCTGTTTTTTTCAGTCACATCAACTTTTTGAATTATGAGTAATATTAGATTTGTAATAGACTTGCATACGGTTTTTATTAAACCACAGGCACCAAGTAACTGTTTCAATATTTTCAGTGTGAAGTCAGATAGGAGCACACTGTGGCATAGATATAATGATCAGGGTCAGTCCGCTACCACTGTTTCTTCAAAAACACTTAGTAAGTAATTATTATATGCTAATTATACCAACTATCATGCAATATAAAACTAGATTCATCACAAAAACTGTAAGAGCGGGAAAAACTAAATACAGATTTGAAATCAGCTCAAAAAACACCACAAAACCCACATAAACTTATCTTTGATGATGTTGACCTGTTGACCTGTGTAATTAAGTCATTCCTACACCTTAGTGGGCTGTGGTCAGGCATTAGAGTCCCATTCAAGACAGGATTTCACTTACAGGACACCGTAGTTTGATGTGAATTGTACTATAGATACAGTTATGGCCATAAATATTTGGACAGAGACACACGTTTTCCCATAATCCCCTCATTTCAGGGGCTCAAATGTCATTGGACAAATTAATGTAACATTAATGTGAAAATAAAATGTTCATTTCTAATACCTGGTTGAAAATCCTTTGCAGGCAATGACTGCCTGAAGTCTTGAACCCATAGACATCACCAGTGGGTTTCCTCCTTTTTAATGCTCTGCCAGGCCTTGACTGCAATGGCTTTCCGCTGCCGTTTGTGGGTCTTTCTGTCCGATGTTTAGTTTTCAGCAGGTGAAATGTGTCCTCAGTTGGGTTGAGATCAGGTGACTGACTTGGCCATTCAAGAACATTCAATTTCTTTGCTTTAATAAACTCCTGGGTTACTTTTGCAGTATGTTTTGGGTCATTCTCCATCTGAACTGTGGGCGGCACGCCCAATCAACTTGGCTGCATTTGGCTGGATTTGAGCGGACAATATGTCTCTGAACACCGCAGAATAAATCCGGCTGCTGCTGTCCCGCGTCACATCATCAATAAACATCAATGTCCCAGTGCCACTGGCAGCCATGCATGCCCAAGCCATCACACTGCCTCCACCATGTTTTACAGATGATGCTTTGGATTATGTTATTCCTCACTGTGGTAATGATCCTGCGATCATCCACCTCTTTTGGCTCCCGTGGATGTCCAGGCCTTTTGCACTGTTTAGTTCACCAGTGCTTTCTTTCTTTTTTCTTCCTTTCTCAGAATGTACCACACTGTAGATTTTGCCACTCCTAATATTCTGGCAATTTTTTCTGTTTTCGTAGCCTAAGGATGGCCTGTCCCACCTGCATGGAGAGTTCTTTTGACCACGTGTTGTATGTTCACAGTAAAATCTTCCAAATGCACACCTGGAATCAATTCCTGACCTTTTATCTCCTTAATTGATAATGAAATAATGATGGATTTACGCACACCTGTCCATGAAATAGCTTTTGAGTCAATTGTCCAATTACTTTTGGTCCCTTTAAAAAGAGGGTGGCCCTCGTTAAAGATGGGTGTTATTCCTAAACACCTTATTCAATTTGGAAGTGGATACTCAAATTAAAGCCGAGAGTCAGCACTTTATGCATTTCTATCCATTAATTCACTATAATATGAACATGTTTGAGTTAACAGGTAAAATAACAAAACGTGTCAGTGTCCAAATATATATGAACCTAACTGTATATATATAACTGTATATTTAACAAGACAGGTTTATTTAAGATGATATTATTTTTTGTGCTTTTATACAAATGCTTTTGAAATTGTCAGCTGCTCTTTATAGAGTGTCAAACATTCATGACAAATGGACCCGTTAAACTTGCACTGAAACAGTGACAATATACTGTTGATAATGGTAAAATAGTGGTATACACATATAAGAGCATGTGAATTCTTTGAAGCCTTTTTTTTTTACCTCTCAACACCTTGCATGAATCCACCATAAATAGGTTTAGTTTTGGGACCAGAAGCACTGAACCTATTCAGAATGACATTTATTTATTTACCTAGAGAGGCTCCTACAGCAATACTGTATGTGTTTAAAACTACAACTAAATAACCTGTTTACACAATACCATGTTTAATCAAGAGCAATATAATATATACAGTATATATATATATGTAAGGGCTAATTACAAATATTCCAACTAAATTTATATTTATTTGTTCATTATTTATTGGGGTAGACTGCCAGACAGCTTCTGGTAATGCAATCACAACATCTAAATATCTACTACAGGCAAAAACCAGTGGAACCTGTGATTCTTCAGTTATTTTGAAAAGCCATTGCGTGTACAGTTAGATACAATAGCGATCAAATTACTTCTCTGGAAATCTTAACTGCGTTTGTTCCAAAGCATGCACCTCAAATGAGGCATTTACAGCACGTTCACATGCGTCTTCAGTCCAGCAGTTCTGGTTATGTCAGTGTTTTTATGTGCTTGACACCCTTCATTTCAGTACAAACACTGTCACACTGTGTAGATTGTATTGTGTGCATTACAGCTTTAAACTAATCACAGTGAAGGGACACAAGATTTTGGCCTGAGGACAAAAGTGTACTAGAGTGTGAGGGGTCAGTCAGGGCAAGGCGTCAGCAACCACTTTTCAGTATCTTTTTCTCATCTCAGCCTGTATTTCTGTAATAAATACTTTATACACAGACACCAAGCAAAAAGAAACTGTAGAAATACAGAATCATTGTTTCTTAAGCTGCTATGTTTTTCTGAACACAGATGCATACACACAGTTATAACACACATATACACTGTATAAACAAAACCACTGTAAATACCCTTTATTATATACTTTTTTATCCATTACCACTATTTTATAGCTGTTTTCGATTTCATTTTTGAATAATTATTTAGCATTACCGTTTTCTACCTCATAAAAAATCTCTGTTTTTTTCTGCATTTTACTGTATTTTTTGTTGCTAAAATACAGTATCTGGCACAAAACTGTATTCCTTCACACCAGTACTGTTGGCTGCACTGTACACTGCACTGTTGCTCTTGTATTCTGCACTGTCCTGCCTTTTTTTATGTAGTCTTCTGTTGTTTCTGGTTTGATGTCACATCATGGTTCTGGAGGAACATTGTGGACCTGGAGGAACATTTTGGCCCTGGAGGAACATTGTGGTCCAGGAGGAATGTTTTGGTCCTGGAGGAAAAGTGGGGTCCTGGAGGAATATGGGATATGCCCCTATATATGGGAAGACAGGTCCATGAGAGTCTGGGGAACTGGATATAATCAGGGGTTGACATAATTTTTTTGCTCTAGTACTTTAATGAGTACCTACATGAAGGAACTGGTACACACCAAAATGTAACATTTTCCACCTCACAATGGGCGCTGGAAACATTACATCTGTTTTATTTTAGTGTATATACAGTAAACCCCAAAATGTGTGGGTTTTTTTAGTCTAAACCATAAATATGCCCCCAAATATCCTCCCAAAACACAATACATAACCCTTAAAAAATGTAAAGGTAAACCCGTATCCGTACTGTACAGCAGCGTTTCTCAAACGTTTTTGTCCTGGGGGCCATGTCCATGTCAGGGTTTGGGCTGCAGGTCCTGCATAAACGACCAAGCATGAGGAAGGCAGGCTGACAGAGACACTCGGGGCGTGTTTTCGTGGCTGTCAGGTGAGAAAAAACTGTCTTGCACAGAACTGTGGAATGGAGGCGAGATTGTTTTAACTGCGTCTCACTCAGCTGGGGATATTCCTCACAGCATGACAGACAGAACTCTGACAGACAGCAGGCAGAATCTCGACTGTAACCCTGCATCGCACAGGATCTCCAAAGGTTTATCCTGGCAGGATACTCCTCTTTGGATTGGAGAACGGGTCTAGTACCGGGGCGGGCTGTGAAGTCGAGGGGGCGGGGCGGGGCACGCAGTGAAAGAAGCGCTGAGATCAGACCTGCTCTGACTGAATTTTGATTGGTACAGAAGCGAGGCTCTACGGACCGGCGGAAAGCTATTTCAAAATGTCATTATTATTTTTATTTTTATTTTTCCTGAGTGGTGGTACTTAGAGATCCAGTATGAAGTTGCTCAAATTAGGTAAATACTGAAAACTGCCGCACATTTGCGTACCACATACGCCAATTCTTGCTTGCGTACCACTTATGTCAATCCCTGGATATAATGCGTTTTTTTCTTACCTTTGTTTGCTTTTAACTCTGTGCCTCCCTGCCAAGCTTAGGCTGTTGCAGTAATCACATCTGTAGAATCCAATCACAAACAGCAAACTGGGGTTTGTCTTTCAGAAATAAACTTAGCCTTCAGCAACACACTCCTTCCTCACCTCTGAGGCCAGTGTTTGGACAGGTTTGCAATAGTTCATTTGACTGTATGAAAAGTAGTGATCTCATGAAAAGAGTTTGCAAAACAGGTCTGGGCTCCTGCAGCTTTTCCAAAAGTTGCTTCTTCAAAAGGCCTATATCATGAAAGATGTGTCTTGGGTGACTGATTACATCCGGAGGTGGAAAATTGTATAAATCAGATTTTTTTTGCTGAACTATTCCTTTACAAATAGAGGAACATAACATTTAATTATTTATTAAAGGCAACTATTTTAAACAGTTTCACGAAGTCATTCATTCGACAGTTCCCCATTAAATGAGCTCTCAGTGACTGAGACATCCCTTAGAATCTAACAGGCTGTTTTCTTACTGTGCCTTTAAGAGTAATACATGTAAATGACTGTCTTTTTTATAAGAGATTAGACTAAAGAGCATTTAACCTTGTTAGCTGTTCGACCTTGTTAGCTTTTCATTCTCATTAGCTTTTCATTAGCTTTTCAGGGAGCGAGCACTCAGGAGAGCGGGTTGTTTTTACAGACTTTTTTGTGTAAAGAGAAAGGCTTGAAGAGGCCATTTGACATCATGCTGAGTCGGCCGGCTTGTTTTTCTAGATCTCAATGGTGGCTTGGGTGGGGTGTGTGTGTGTGTGGTCAGGGGTGTAAAAACACTGAACCATGAGTATCATGTGACTGAGCCTGACTTGGGTGAAGTGGAAGATTCAATAAAACTGTGAAATGTCAAGTGGCCTGGAGCACTTTCTACCTAACACACACACACACACACACACACACAAATGCAGTGAATGTTGGAACACTGCTGTGAGGATTTGCTTGCACTGATTGCAATGGTGAACACCTTAAAAGAATGAACCCAAGATGTAGTCGACCAGCCAGGACATCTGTAAATCAGTGTTAAAATTTAGAAGTCAACAGTCACCCATGTCCATAAAAATACAATCCCAACCCACTCAAACCGCATGCAGCAGACTTGTGGATGTGGTTTAGGACTTGGTATGACTTAATTTTCCATTTCAGTCAACACCAGTGTTGGAGATGACTGATCTCAGATCAGATGAATCTGTGCTTATGATGGTCATCGCCAAAAAAAAAACAATGATAGATCAGCGCTGAGGCAGTTTGTGAAAACAGACCTTTGTACAAAAACGTTCTGCTACATGCTGAAGTTTAGTTAATTTTTATAGCTCACAGTAAAGCTACCTTTAGTATCCATCAAAACACATTTCTTGCCATTGACTTCAGTGAAGATGATGGGTTGACAGTCAACAGACCGCACTGCATGACAGAGCGTGAAAATGATGTTCTGTTGTTGCTAAAAAGTTTGACAGAATCAAAACTTTTGACCGAGTCTATCATGTATGAGCCAGTCACACCGAGTCTGAACAAACTAATTGCTGCTGTCACATGCAGAGTTGTAGTGAGGCTGTAATCCAGCTCTAAAAACACAGCAAAAAGTCAACCAGCAATTAGTCTTTTTACTTCATTTTAAGAATGAATAGCAACTACCAGCATTTTTTGCTCTTAAAAAACGTAAGTAGTCATGCTGAGGTTGAAAACACATTGCTGAGAGATGTTTTGGGGACATATTTACATATTTACATAAAAGATTCAGGTGAATATTGACTTGTAGTATTTGTTAGTAATGTGGCTTCAATTCCAAACTAAAAAAGCAACGTTTGGACGAACATGTCTTGGCCTGATTTGACCACATCGGATTTCAGTGGAGAATTGTGAAGATTGACTTTTCACTGAACAGTTGCTTTGAAGTAAATAAAATCCACCTGTATGGATCTGTGGTATGTATGAATTATCACTCCTTTTTTAGCACTGCAGTTCTCCCTACACACGCAAAAGAACTGACAATGTTCAAGGCTTCGATTTGAGTTAAGTCACATTGTTTCGACGAGGCTGCTGCTGAAAATGGAGGTTCATTAGGAGTAAAACATTCTGAGAGTTCAGCAGAATCAAATGGGAATCAATAAGAACAGCAATGAAGCAACGAAAGCCACAGAGGTACTTTCACATGTAGTGCTGTCCAACACCATATCGATCCGGACTGGCTAATAGGCTGACAGTGTAAACTCCAGGTTTGTGGGAATATCTGATATGGATAGAAGTCTTCAAAATAATTTGTTTATATTCCATATTTGTCTTGCATTTTATTTTTCTGCATGTGGTCCCCCAGTGTCTGTGCAGACGTATGCACCAACAGTCCCAATTCAGTCTTAGAATTCAACAGGCTGTTTTTGTTACTGTGCCTTTAAGAATGACTTATGTAAATAACCTCTGTTCTGATTGGCTGCCCTGTATTGCGCTTTAATCAAAACACTCAGTGAGTGACTTCAGTGAGTGGGACTAAACAGGGGCAGGCTGAATAGGCACATGTATCTAAATGTGTTGATCTTTGTGACATCACAACCACAGCATTTAAAACAGGTTGCTTGGGGTGTAAATAGTTTGAATTTACATGGAAACCATAAAAATGGTGTTTTATAATTGCAAATTAAATAATAAATAAACAAGTTATAAAACATATAATTTTTTTACGTTAAGATACATTTAGAAGTTCAGTTGGCACAAAAAATTTAGGCAGCCTGTAAATGAACTTATAAGTAAAATAAAGAACTATTTTATTAACCATGATTGTGTATGTGTGTGCCCTGCTATGGAATGGTGACCTGTCCTTCTCTACCCTTCGCCTGTGTGAGCGCTGTGATAGGCTGCGGCCTTTTTAGTCATTTGTAAAAATCTACAAAAACAATCGAAGATGACAGACTTACAGAATTTGGTACATTTACTAAACTAGTAATTCTAAAACTTCACAAAACATTTAAAACCTTTTAAAACATCATGAAATCTCACAGATATGAGAACAAACTCTCTATGACCATGAATGCCTCCATATTAATAAAGTGTCGGTTAAACTGATGTTTCTGTGGCTGTAGATTTGAACCTGTAGGTCCTGTTTCCCAGACAAGGATCAGGTCCCAGACCGTATTTCTCTTTAAGTGGAAAATCTCCATGCAGAATACTGTGTAGTCCATGACTAGACTTAATCCCTAGCTGGGAAACTGGTCCATAATGTTTAAGGCACTCCAGACCTTCTGGTGTGACCTTCTCCACACTGTGCGTCTGTAACCAGATTGTAATCTATCGCACACAGCGTCGAGTTCCAAAGCAACGACATTATCAGCTTCACTACGCAACAGCTCCTGTCCAGACCAGACTCTGTATGACATCTGTCCTGTTTGCGCAAAGAGCCGATGACACGTTTGGACAGTTTGCAAGCAGGACAGTAAGTGGGTCAGAGAGTGCAGCTTATCTTTATTCTGGAGAAATGTTTCTAAATGATTAAGGCTCACATTTCCAGTCCTCCTGAAAGATCTGATCAAAACCAGGCAAGAGGGTACAATAATGATGAAAGAAGGAAGAAAAAGCAAAAGATGCAGAAGAGAGAGAAAGACAGACAACGAGCTTTTCTGCCTAATTTAAAATGTCCAACAGCTAAATTTAGTGTGACGAGATAAAAACGCCACTGAACTTGTTCTGATAAGTGATGGAATCTTGGGCAGCTATAGCTTTGATGAACATTGAACAGTAATCCATATGAATTTGTCTGATTGTATGTGAGTTTCACACTGTATTCAGTGAGGAGCCCTCAGGGTCTTCTCTCAGGGATGTCTGGCAACCACAGGTCTAATATTAGATCATTTTTATTCTGTAGAGTAATGTTTGAACTCTGTACTATAGTTACATTCTAACTTCATTGTTACATTTCAGAGTTTAAGTCTTGAAAATAGAATTTTTATTGAGGTATCTTGGTAGATGTAGCTAAGCAAGCTCTCCCAGTGGTCAGGCCTTCAGGAGGTTCTTCCAAGTCTGATTAACCACCAACATCATTGGAAAGAGGAATCAACCAAAAACCCTCCTGCTTTACAGTGGTCAGGGCCAGTTTCATGGGAAAAAACATCACTCTGGTTCTTCTAGAAGTTCTAGATATGTCACTGATAGTGAGTTTGTGTCAGATGCTGAGCAACAGCAGCTCAATGCCAAGACTCTGTACTGAAAGAGTCACTGTAGAAATGCTGCACACTTCACTCAACTGTGTTGCTTATATATAGTATTTATACCCAGCATTTCTGGATATGGCATAGTGTATTTTCATATTCAGTTTTTTATACACATTTTTTATTTAGACTTTATTTTTTTTATTGTTCTTGTCTCTGTGTTTCTCTGTTTGCTTTGCATTCATTACATAACCAATTTCCTTCAGGATCAATAAAGTGTTCTCATTCTGATTCTGATCGTTCCTGCAGTATGTCTGAAAATTAAAATCTCTCATACCTGTCACGTCTGGGCTGCCTCGACTACGCCCCCAGTGGCCCAGATCGCCTGAACTGAGAATTTTGTTTTTTCTGAGTACTGAGAATACACATGTCCCGTCTCGTCTGTGTGACGTCATTGTTTGTTGTGTCTGAGCCCGTTGCTGGGTAACCAAGCTGTTTCTGCTGAGTATCCTGTTCGGTCGTACACTGGGTTGCCAGGCACCGGGTAATGGGCTCACCTGCCTTGTGTTAGTGTCTGTGTTTAGTCTTGTTTAAGTTTCATTTTCATTAGTTCTATCTCACGATTGGTTGTTCGTGTCGAGCCCCCTTGTGTGTCGTAACAGAAAAGCCAGCCGATCCAGAGGGCTGGCGTGCGGTCACAAATCATCAATCCTCGCTCGCTCCTCTGTTAGATCCAGTCTAGCTCGGTTCTAGAGCGAGCACGGACCTTGTCTCCTGACCATCTACTCTCCTACCTCCTCGGTTCGTGCTACGAGTGGCAGACAAAACCCTAAAGCTGAAGCTGAGGCTTTTAAAGACTATCGCAGTGGACGGTGTCTGTCCCCTGTTTCCACAGAGCCTGATCTACTGGCCTCCGTACGAGAGAGCCTAAATGCATCGGGACGGATTCGCGACCTGAGCATATGGCAAGCCGTTTTAATATTTAATAGTCAGAGTGGATATGTATGTCAGATATCCGTAATTCAGTTCTTCCCAGTCAAAATAAACATTATAGATATCAAAAACGACGTTCTTCCTATCTACAATGAACATTACAGATATCTGAAATACAGTCCTTACAAAGAGAAACTTTTGTTTCAGATATCTTCAATACAGTTGTTACTAGTCATAATTACATTACTTTTAAGTTTTTGATATCTGAAATGAGAATTATGACTAGGGACAACTGTATTGAAGATATTTGAAATGAAAGTTCTCCTAGTAAGAACTGTATTTCAGATATCTGTAATGTTCATTGTAGATAGGAAGAATGTTGTTTTGGATACCTAAGAGTGAAAACCCAATAGACATGAATGGGGGAAAGTGACGTCATTTCTACAAGGAAGAATGACGCCCGAGATATCTGTAATGTTCATTGTAGATAGGAAGAACGTCGTTTTGGGTATCTGTAGTGTTTTATTTGACTGGGAAGGACTAAATTACGGATATCAGATGTACATATCCACTCTATTAAATGTTTAAATGGTGTGCCATATAAGCATGTCCCTTAACCCCTGCTTGGCGGAGAGTGAATCATCTAAAGCTTCTTTGTTAGTTTGTGGACTTGTTCCGCACGGAGCTCATCCCGCACACACACGCCCCTTCCGTACTTTATCTATCCCCAATCTCAACGCAAATAATACAAGTGCAAAAGAACAGAACAACAAACAATTCACATTTTTAACAAATTTTAACAAACTTAAAGCCCAGTAACTAAGGTCACCACAATACTTTTTTGAACCGCGACAACACAGTTAAAGGAAGTGGTACGCTTTTTCCAGACGGCTTTTTCTTTTTGTTGCTGCATTCTTCACTAAATGTCCCTAATAAAATGTATTTATGCTGCATATCACAGCAGGCATTCCAGCCCCCTGCAAAGTAACAGCCAGTTGTAATCGCAGGGCGTAATCCCATAGGGGACATCTCACTATACCATGTTCTCTGTGCACATGGTATGCCCTTATTATATCATAGTTATGATTTCTGAATTTTTTGTGTGAAGGTATGCAAAATATATCCGGACATTTTTTGAAAGCATTATTTTTTGCTTACTGTTTAAAAAAAAAGA
>JBBPCY010000082.1:6525332-6541125 GCA_037974405.1 Brachyalestes nurse
ATTTATATATATTTATTTATTTGTATATATATGTGTATATATATTTATATATATATGTGTATATATATTTATATATATATATGTGTATATATATTTATATATATATATGTGTATACATATTTATATATATGTGTGTACATATATATGTATATGTGTATATATAGTGTGTGTATATATATATATATATATACACATATGTATGTGTGTATATATATGAAAAATGAAAAATAATAAATTGAAAAATAATAAATTGGCTTAAAAACAAGCAAAAAAATAATTCAAATAAATGAGTGAAAGCTGGAAACCAAGAACTGTCGCTGATCAGACGGTTTAGAAACATTTTTCAATGTTGATGTTCTTTATTTACGTTTTTCTTGGTCTGTAGAAGCTGAAAGATGGAGAAGAACGACTTAAAAAACGAAAAAAGAAGGATGGCTCTTTAGAGGAAAAGAAACCCAGGAAGAATAGAGTACCAAAGCCGGGGTGAGTTTGAGGCTGAGGGACAGTTGAGGACTGCAGCAATTACTGATAGAATTGAAGAATATTTAGTTAAGATTGTGGCTTTTACTGTTAGCGCATCATTTACTTTGTTGTTCTGATGTGTACATAGAACACACGGTTAGACCAATACATTACACAGTACAAATAATAAACACAATACTTTTACATATCTAGTTCAGTTTGGGCTGTGGTTAAAATTGCTCATTTTTTTATGTTTGGCTGCACAATATGGGCAACATGTAAATTTTACTGCGACATATTGCAATTGACTTTTCAAGATTCGAAAGGCCCCATATCACTCATTAAAAATGGTTTTAAATCTGTACATTTTCTTTCAATCGATATGTTTACTGACCCCCTCCCACCCCCACCTTCATACGTTCAATATCTGGAAAATAAGCGACAAAACAGCCCAAATCACCGAATTCTGCCCTCTAAAGGTTTTAACAAATGTCAAATAAACAGACATTACTCATTGCTGCCCTCTTAAGCTGTTGTGATCAGAGAGTTATGTTATAATGGTGACAGGATATGGTTCATGTTTGTTTTCTGCTTGGTCAGTTTAAATGATGTTACTGTCCATGAAGTTACACACCTTATCTACTCTTTTTCAGGGTGTCTGCTCTGAACCGGCCTGACAAGAAGAAGCGGAAGAAGCTGATGAAGGATTCACTCTCACTGGCTGCCATGATTCGCCGCTTCACTCGCGAGAAGGAGGAGATGAGGAAGAAGAACCCCATGCCTAACAGCGCCCTCAGATTACCACGTGGACCCCTGAACACCAACAGGGCTCTGCTCAACTCCAACTCTGTCCCCTCGGGGAACGACCTCTCTATGGCTGACCTCACCAATGACCCTGCTGTGATGTCATTACTGGGCTCTGCCAATGACAACGAGATGCTGCAGGACCTGATGGGGGATCTGGACTTTGGTCTGCTGGACAATCCGGAGCCCTCCAGCCCAGGGCAGGGGGAGAACGGCAGCAACCAGAAAGGAGTTACTCCAGGCCGGGTGCAGAGGGCGGGTCTTATGACGCCTCCTCCGCTGCCTGATGGGCTGCCTGCTCCCCTCACCAAACGAATAGAGGACCTGCGAGCAGTAAGTGGCCCGACTGGTTTTATGATCTTTTACTTTAGGATAATCCTTTACTTAATTTGGTCTTGCCATAAAAAAACATTTTCATTTTCTTCATGGTCCTGGATTTATCATCTGATGAGTGGACGAGAGTAGGTGGAATATTTTGTCTTCAGGTGGAGGGGGGCGGTGTTATTTTTTGTCATAACATGTGTATGAACTCTATTGCTATTACTAATGTGCAAACAGCAGGTCTCACTACGCTCATTGATGTAGTGGTTAAGAATAGCCTAAGATGTTTAACTGATTTTTAACTAACCCTTAGAACACAAGTGGTACGAATCCATGCCGGAAATGCGAAATTAATGTAGAGTAAACTGTTTATTTAATTCCAATGTGTGGACTGCATGAACATGTGACTACATGAACATGTGAACCACACAGGCACGTCTCCTGTACTTTGTGCTATCCAAGTCATGCTCTTTAACAGGCTACACCGGCATTTTAAATTGCCAAAAAATAGTGCATGCACCATATATGTGAGTTGGAAGCCCATAAAGCAAGCAAGAAAAAATAGAACAACCCATGTATAAGAATGAGCGATTTAAAGTCAGTGCAGTACGGTCTTTTACGTTTCAGTCCAAATCTTACGAGTACTAAAAGGATGTCTCTTTTCAACAATGTAGGTGGGGAGGTGGGGGTTAGAACACATGGTCTAAGACTGTTAATTATCAGGTTGAATCAGATGCGTCTAAAGGCTTTCTCCATGCAGGCGAAGGCTTAAAGAGGAGACAGCTGGAGGATGGAGGAAGAAGATGAAAAGAATAGCCAGGTAGAGAGGGAGGCAGAGCAAAAGAGAGAGGAAAAGTGAAGAGGGAAGAGATGGAAAGGGAGGGAGGGGGAGAGCAATATAGAAACCAGTGCAAAGAGGTGAGTGAAGTGCAGCCCTATTTAACCCAGACATGCAGCTGTCTGAACTTACATGACCTTTTGCAGAGCCGATGAAAGACTGCCTGAAGATCCTGGTAGTTTAAATAATAAATATCCATAGTGTCAGATAAAACTGAAGAATGTTGTGGTTTGTTGGGGTGTTGCATGCTGTCAGTAATAATTCCACCACCCTGACTAACACAGGACGCCAGTAGATCATGGTTGATCAGTAAGCCTGTAGTGTTGCATTACCCTTAGCCAATCAGAGCTAGGATAGTTTCTTCCTGAAGTTTTGAAGCATGCTGCTTTTTGTGAATCACTACAGCAGCAAGCATTTGAATTAGGTAAGGATGGGCTGTTTGATTTTATTTGATACTATTTTGTTTTGATACTATTTGATTTTTGCTATGAACTATTCTCCGGTTGGCCTAGAGAAAGAAGAGAGTCATATAGAACTTTAACAGTTTTTAACAGTTATACAGTTTGGCATCATATGTACTCTTCAGTGGTGAAGCATATTTGCATATTCAGATTTTTCCCCTTTATAACCTATGCAATCAACAACTTAATCTGAAATTGTTTTGAAAAGGTTGACTTTGTGTCTCATAGCTGTGTTTTGAATGTTTTGAATGATTTTGTCTTTGCATGTGTTTTTAGGCATCTCGACAGTTTGACATGGAAGGAAGAAAGAAATTCTTTACGCTGGACATGAACAACATACTGCTGGAGTGAGTGCACTGACCATGTTTATATACACACAGGCTAATTTTCTATGCCCATCTGACCTTTTATCTAATATTTGATCAAATTTGTAAATTAATTACATAAACCTTTTGTGTCAGCTGACATAAACCTATATAGATATTTATAAATGGTTATTCCAGCAAGTGTCACACAAGTAGCCTTGTGAAAACTGGCTCTCAGTAAGGTGTTGCCACCTCTATTGCTACTAATAATAGTAGCAGATATCTACTACTCTCTATCGTTCTCTTTCTTTTTCTCCCTGGTTGCAGTATTGAGCTGCAGGTTCAGGAACAGCCAGCTGAAGTGCGTTCTGCTGTGTATTCGCACTTGGAGGCTTTTGTTCCTTGTAATAAAGAAGCTTTGCTAAAACGTCTAAAGAAGCTGAGCCTGAACGTGCAGGACGACAGGCTGAAGAATCCGCTTCTGAAACTCAAATTGGCTGTGTGCAGCGCTATGCCCGAGCAGATTGCCCGCTACGACATGGCCAGGGTGGCCAAGTAAGTGAACTGAATGTTCATGTTCTGAAGTAATCGGATTTCCCCTTAAAACATGGACAAAATCTATGTTTCAAGATGACAGTTAATGTTTTTAAGCTGTGCTTATAGGTAACAGTGTGTGATTTTATTGTGATTGCATCAGCAAGTTTTCTTTCTTTTTAGGCACCTTGAAAACATTTGCAACCTTGAAAATATTTGCAATTGGAACCAAACATCTTAAACCCAAACATGTCTCAACTATTTACATAACTATTGATTTAAGGTGTGTGCACTCTAGGCAGATGTCGGAAGATGGGGAGAGGAATGGCTCAGAGGATGAAGATGAGGAGAAGCCGGGTAAACGTGTGATGGGGCCGCGGAAAAAGTTTGTGTGGGATGACAAACTCAGGTAAATCCTAAATTAGAAATCTGTTTCTTTAGACCACAGCTGACAGATCTGCATCAGTCATATCTTCCCTTTCAGCTGAGGGTATCTTTCCTGTTTACTTTTTCTTTTCTAATATTTAAAGCTTTAAACAATGTGTAATGTAGAAGTGTCTCATATCCTTTTTTTCAGTACAACCCAGGCAATATGACAAAAAGATGGCTTTTAGAATTTAAAGGTTGGACACAATTGACCAAAACAAAAAGAAATCAGAAAGTCTTAATTTGTTCTTTTAGTGTAAAATTCCAAAAACATATATTAACGCTTTTGAAAATCTTATCATAATAAGTTATGTTGGGAAATGTTAAAAATTGAACTATGTACAAGTATTTCCAACACGAGTGTATCAGGTGTAATTTATGTCAACAGCGCCCCACCCTCGCACACACCCCTTGCGCCCACCATCACGTTCACACACACCCCTTCTGCCCCTCCCCACACTCACAAATGGTTGGGCTTCTCACACTACTTGATTTTTTTTACTTTTTTATAATCAGAAATAAAATACATTATTTTGTCTTAAACTTCACCATTTCTAAAAAATCAATGCCAAAAGTTCCAAAAACTGTACATTTTCACATGGAAGCTCCAAATTCAATTCAATTCAATTTTATGTATATAGCGCTTTTAACAATGGTCATTGTCACAAAGCTGCTTCACAAATGAGAGAAAATTATGTATGTGAGTGTGTGTGAGAGAAAAAATGAAAATAATAAAATAAATAAGTAAATCTCTGATGCGCAAGCCAAGGGTGATGGCGAAGCCAAGGGTGACAGCTTGGTTCATCGTGCTCAACTTCTTTATTGTATTTTATTTCTTTATTTGCAGTTTCCTATTGTCCCTATTCTTGTCCTAAAAATATTCACACACATGCCCCTCCATAAATCATGGCAACCCTAGTATATGATTAGAACTGTGATAAATGAAAACATGCACACAAAGGTCAAGGAGTAGACAAACATGTGGTACACACACAACCTTAAACTCTACACCCAGATGGGTTTAATTATGAACCTAAACACACACTTTCTCTGAGACATAAACAAAGACACAGATACACTTCTATTTTCTAGTCACTAATAGATCTCTTACACATTAATGCACAAACAAACTGTCCAGTATTTACTGCTATTTATCTGCTTGATGGGCCTGAGATGTAATTTGCATATCATACTGGCTTTACAATAGCCAAGCCATTAACAACTCTGGCTCATTACAGCACACCCACAAACATACACAGAAAGAGGGAGAGAGTGAGAAAGACAGAAAGAGAGCGAGAGAGAGAGAAAGAAACAGACAGACACAACGTCTGTATATCTAATAACATTACCATAATTTACCCATAACACATCCACAGTGCAGTATCTGTCCAATTTAGCATCACATTGGCCAGTCGTAGTGCACACCCAACAAGAGCACACACCCTGTTACCCTGTCTGCTGACTAGACCTTCCATTTAATCAATCAAGATTCAGTAACAGCTTACTGAACTTGCAAAGGATCTTAAGCCTAATATGTCCATATGTAAGTTCTTAAGTGCAGTTCTCAGTTATTTTCTTTAGTAGGCTACATGTTGTGTGTGAACCTATTTATAACACATATTACATTTTGCATGTTCACAAATATCATGTACTTAAGATACATTTTGAATTTGAATGAACGATTTTTTCTTTTAACCAGTGGTTCAGTCTAATCCACCCAGCAACAAAGAAAAAGTGGAAGAATAAAAGTAAACCAAATATTCAAACAAACTGACAGAAGAAAAAAAGTCATTAGAAGTCACAGTTTTACAGACTACTTTCACATCAATTTTTAGGAACATATATATTTTTTAAAAATACAGCTTGTGCTTGAATTAGGTTAAAAAAAAGATTTTCCCTCCTATGAAACTCTTGATGTTACACATCTGTCACAATCACTATGGAATCATGTATAGCTCTATTCAACATTTACACACATCTAAACCACTTAATGTTACAGCTTCCTACCACTTTTTGCCTGGTAATTAGCCTCTCTCATTTAACTATTGTCCATGATTATTAACCATGTGTATTAACCTTTGACTTTTTTAGACAGGGTTTGTTAAGGTACCAAATGTCGAAAATGTTAATGTAAATGTATTTGGACCCAGAAAAATATTTAAATGACTAAAACCTAATATTATGTCTTTTTAAATGTATACAATGATTCTGGGTTGAATAATTATAATTGTCCAGTTTAGGTGGCCACATTCTCATTAATGTTTCAACACTTTTTCCCTCACTTTTTTTTACATACTCCACATACTGTTGCTGAACTAAAAATTGTAATGCTAATCATCAGGTATCTTAAAAATATTGATGACTAAAATATAAATAACTAATAATTCCATAATTGTATCAATATATAGGTTACAAAATATTATACTTGATCACATTATTGCAAAACACTGACAGCCACTGAGTTTTTAATTTTTACTCAAACCTATTTTCCCTCATATTAATGTCCTTAAAAATATGGAAAACAGTAAAGTTGTGAGATTCAACATGTTAAAACATCACACACTTTTTTCTTATGAAAATAACATTAACACTGAATGTTGTCTTGTCCTGTCTCATCTAGTTTGTGTCCTGTCTGCACTTGTGGTCTTATGTTTGTTCTGTTCTGCTATTATGTTGTACCATGGTCCTGAAGGCACATTGTTTTTACTGAGTACTGTGTGTATATGGTAGTAATGATAATAAAACCTACTTGACTTGAAAAAGAAAAAAACTAATGATACCCAGATATGTGGACCAATTGCAGGTTAAAAAAAAAAATAATAATAATTGAACACTTTGCTGCCCCATACAGAGCTCTTACTAAAATTATCTATATGCTGTTTATCTGCTTGATGATTATGATTATGACACAAATTAACAAATATGTTAAAACTTCAAGCTTCATTTTATGGTTTATTGGATAAGGCTCTGGCTTAAAGTCATTTGTAATTTGGAACATTTTGCACTTTGGAGTCTCACACATTCAAATTCAAGGTCTGCTCTCCCTAATGGTCAGCAGCTGCTTAGAACTAATGTCCACTTGTGTATCTGAAGTGTGTGTGTGTGTGTGTGTGTGTCAGGCTGGCTCTCCTGGCGTGAGGTTTTGTTCTCAATAGTGTAGTGGAAGTCAATAGCTGCTCATTAGTGAGAGTGAGAGCTCATAGATCCAACAGCTATGGACAGCACTTCACACATTGTTTGAGCATGTACACATATACATACACACACACAAACACATACATGTATGCGTGTGTTTCTGGCCAGACTTAACAACAGTCATTTCACACACACACACACACACACACACCTCACTGATCAGTGGTCCAATAAAGTCTAACCAAAACCAGACACTCTAACATACCACACACCTTTTGTTAAATACACCCAACCATTGACAGTGTCAATCATAGGCACAAATGCACAGTTGATCAACACAGTAATCAGGTATTTACTATATGAACACACAATATGACCTCACACTGACCAGACTTGACATAAAAGGGGACAAATACTCAACACAAATGGGGGGTGCTACTGAATCTACACATGACTTAATGTGTCCATTTCATGCTGCTTGTGTTTCCATCGCTGATATTCTGGTTATGTTAAAACACAGGTTATTATCACACACACACAACTGTTGCATTCTCCCAAACCCCCCGCTCAAAGTTAGGCATTGTGGGGGAGGGTGCCTTCCTGTCAACCCTATTACCTTCTACATGTGGGGTCAATATGTGCAATGCAAAGTGTGTGTGTGTGTGAGGGGTGTCCCTTGTCCCCCACCCAGTCTTAGGGTGCTTTCCATACCCTTTCCTTCTTCTCCTGAGCTCTTCCCTCGCCCCACCTCCTCTTTTTACTGTTTAAAGAGGGGGAGCGCCAACAATTGTTCAGAGTGGACATTCACACTGACCACAAGTCATCCATCCTCCTAAGAGAGAGAAAGAGAGAGAGAGAGAGCGCAAGTCACTCAAAGAAATACAGACAGAGGCGTCTGGGGGATTCTCAAACACTGAATTTTCTCCTCACTGACTTGATCATTCACCTTGTATTGAAAAGAGTGTCTGGAAAGACTGAAAAGAAGAGGAAGCAGAGACAGAAAGCTGTTTAAGAGCTAGCCGCACTGAGGCACATCCGCAGCTGCAGTATGAGGATCCTCCAGCCGCTCTTCCTGCTCCTGCTGCTTCTAAGCGTAGCCGCGATGCTAGCCGACGCGCAAAAACCTGGTAAGAAATGTCTTTTTTTATCGACTGAAACTTCCAGAATGAGTTCTTTAAAGTGGATGGTGGTGGGACGTCGCGGAGACGTTTTAGGGTCGTTCCTCAACTCGGGCACAAGTAAGGCAGACAGTGAGTTCGCGCAGGTCTGTTTACCGTTACACCACCTGAGGGCTTTTAAGTGTTGCGGGAGAGGGATACGATTTCTAGAGGACTTTGAGGGAAAATCACGATCACGAAGAAAGAAAGAGTTGTGGGTGAAAGAAAAATGTGTTCAAATATTTTACAAAACCGTATCGGTAGTTTTCGCTAAGAGTTATGTAAAAGTTATTCGCGTGAAAACATCCGCCTGACCTACACGACAAAAACGAAAACAGTTTATGTAACTTAATGAAGTGGAGTAAACACTTATAGCTACAGGGACAAGTGGGCACAAATTAACACCAAGTTTCCTTTGGCACTGTAAGAGTTAAGTGGACACAGGGGGGGTCTTGCACTGCACCGTAGGATGGAGCGTTAACCTCGAACAACCCTCTCCGACCGCTCCGTCCAGGAATGCGGCGAAACTGTTCGAGTAGGTTCATCTCAAACCGCTGCAAATACGGACAGAGGGAGCGAGGGTGGCTTATCAGTGACTGCGGTTAGGTGTCATTGGTTTTTAGTGGGGGTCTTAAGAGTGGGTCTAAAGAAGAGCCATCATGTGTGCGACTTTCACGTCTAAAAGGCTTTTAATTTTCCAGTTCGCTCTTTTAGCCTATTCTATTCTGTGAGCTGTGAGCTTCAGGCAAACGAGCTCTCGGCAAAAGGTCAAATGCCTATTTTGCTGTCAGAGTTGAGGAGATTAAGATTAAGCAGCATGTTAAAGGGTTGTATTTGGTACTGGGTTTATAGATAATACCACCAAGACAAAGAGTCGCTGTGGAAATAACGGAAACCGAGGCGGAGGCTTATTTGCTCTTATCGCTCCAATTAAACACCTTAGCATGAACTTCTTTTTTTTTGGGGGGGGGGGGTTCTTTGAGAGAAATCCTCTGCTGTAATGTTTATCACTTGTTTTGTTTTTGTATATCTGGTCTATCTGAAATACCGCGACTGTGTGTTTAAGCTAGGTTGTGTCCTTGATATCTGAAGCTCAAAAATGTCACTATACAAAAATTGATACTCCCCCACCCATACAGACATAAATTAGTGGTGGGTCCGAATAGGTAAAAATCTCCTGCCCGCGGGCGCTAGAGCACTGCTGTCCATTGTTAATCACATTGCCGGGGACAATAGATATTAACATACGAGAGAAAGAGAGAGAGAAATGCGTGTGCGTGCGTGCTGAAAGGGGGTCTTTAGTCAGTCGTGGGTACTCACGGAGACAAAGTGACGAAGTCGTCACTACATTCCTTTACGCGCTCACAGGCTCAACCAATCAGCGCTTTTATTCACAAGGGTTTAAGAGTTCAAAATAATGATGTGGTATCAGGGTTTACCCCACAGCTACCTGTGATCACTTTTTTATGTTTCCATTTTATTTCAGATTTTCTGAATTTGAGGCGGAAGTACCGGAGACACCACTGCCCGCATAAGCGCTGCTTGCCACTCCACTCCAGAGTACCTTTTCCATGAGGTGAGCTCAAACTACACATACAGGCTAGTGTCTTCCTACTGAAGTTCAGTACTCCCGTACACAACGTTCGTGTAAATATAGCACACAGACAACGTTTGAATAGACTAAGTACATAGACACGAATTATTAACATTCTTCTTTAAAACAATGGCCAAATATTTGCTAGATATCTAAAATGCCTGTGGTGGGTCCATGACAACTCTGCTTGAGTTTCATTTAAGAATGTAATGGAGTTTGCCACTTCTTTGTGACCTGAGTGTTTGTGTGTAAAGGGAAAACCACCTTAATTAACAGAGCTCTTATTAGGCCAGCCTTAGTCTCAAGCATTAGTAAAACCACACTCACAGTGGGCAAACACCTCAGTAGTAAATGACAGGATAATTGCTGCATATAAACTTTCTCTCGGACTGCAATGAGTAAACGAAACACAAACACAGATATCACAAAAGCACAGTTAACTCTCATACTCTACTGAAAGAGATAGACACAAACACTACTGGGAAGCAACCCACCCATCTCCAATTCTAGCTACCAACCACATACCGTAAAGTATGGGTGGCATTCTTGGCAGCACTAAATCACAACACACCATCACCATGACTGGCCAGATCCCGTGAAGCCCAATGGTTCTTCTATATAAACTCAAGCACTGTAGATAACAAAGCAGGTGCAAATGTATCAAGGTTGTTCGGGAGTCAATGGTGTGTGTCTGTTGGCTGCTGAAGAAGCTGTTTTATACACAGCAAAGTGAAAAGATGAAAGCCATGCACAGCCATGAAAGTGCACATAGACTCTACACACAGGGATTCGGGATCTGAGCGTCTCAATTTATTTGACTTTATAAAACGCCCGAGACCACCTATGTGGAATTGTCTGTGTTCATGAGCTAAATTGGCTGTGCGAACATTAGGACACAATAAGTGGTATTTCATTTCAAAAATATTTCCACAGATTAAAAAAATATGTAGAATGATAGCATTGATATACAAACAAAGCCAGGCGGGTGACTTTTTATGTCAAACGTTTCCTTCTAGAGAAACCTACAGAGTCAGAATTGTTCACAGTGCTGCTGACAGGAACCAAACATTGTAATATTGATGCCGATCAAAGCTCCTTCCCAGAAATTGCTAAGACATTGTTTTACGACAGGTTAAGTATTGATTTCTGGCCTAAAACATGTAGTAAGGCAAAAAGTCCTCAAAACAATGTTTTTTACATGACATTAGTTTTGTAGACTTCTGTAAAGAATGTTTGAAATGTCACTGCGTTACTTCCAGTTGCAGTACCTCAAGCAGCAATGAGGTTATAGCATGCAATTTAGAAGCTAAATTTAAAAACTCTGCTTACTTTACAGAAGTGTGTGGGTTGGGTGTGAATGTTCCAATGTGTGTGTGTGAGAAGCGACACTGTATCTGTGCGGACCCACACCCTATGTGACAGCCTCCCGGAGCCGCCTACTGTTTTCAGACACTCCGAAAGGGTCATCACCTTTCACCCATACTCTTCGACCCCCACACAATGAGAAAGAACCAGTTTGGAGCTAACAAAACACACACACACCACAAAGAAACAAAGAGCACAGGAATAGTAGACTTCTTTTGACTAATTCTCTCCTTCTTCTCTACAGGTTACCTATATCATTTCTAAAGAAATGTGGAGGGATCCAAGTGCCACATCTAGGTGTCCGAAGAGTGCTGGTCCAGAGAAGCCACACCCCAAGACCACCAAAGTCCAGAGCTCTCTTTGCATCATGGGAGAACTTGAAGCAGCACAGTCAAAACACCCAAGACCTTCTCACTAAGATAGTTATACTATGCCAGTGGATCTTACTCCAGTGTTATGCAATGTTGTATGTGAAAGTACCTTTATGTACAGAAGATTTTAGTGTTCAGGTACAGAGACCAGTCATTGTATGTAGCCAAGAAAAAATGGCAAATTGAGCCACTAAATCATTGACTGGACACACAAACTACATACACCTGACAAGAACTGTCTAACCACTATAAATAGTATGAACAGAGTGTGAACATGTGTTTATATGTAAATTATGCACTTCAAATGTTTTAATATTATTCTTATCAAATAAAAAGTATTCTCTTTTCAAAATCTGCACACTTATTCTAACCATCTACTTGGTTTAGGAAAAATGTAAATACCTGAAGAAAAAAAAAAGACCCAAGCAAATGCACAGCTCACTGCTTCAGTAAATCAGATTTTATTATGATGAAAGGGGAAATTCATTTTTTTCATTAAAAGACATCTACAAAACATTGCATCATATTAGCAGGACAACCCATATGTACAGTTTCTAACAGTCTAAACACAGTAACTAAAAAAAGTCAATTTACAGATCCATCACCCAAAAAAACACTGCTGTAAAATTCTCACATCTCCGCACAGTGATAAAGAATCTTGAATGATGATATTCAACACACAAAGAAAAATCAGACTCAAATCAAGTTTCTTCCAGAAGTTATGGCTAACCATTTCATCTGAGCACTCAGTTTCAGGACCACCATCGTTCTTACACACAGTTAACATGCATGTGTGAATGTTTACAAGAATCTCCTGCAGTTTATAGAATGCAGCCAATGTCTGTCAGAGCATGTGGCTATAGAAGAGAACATATTTAAGGAGAGGTTGCCAAGGTTCCCCCTCCTATTAAAGGCCTTCTGATCTGTTGGCTGTGTCCACTGCCATCAGCCAACGTACAAACACATGATTGCACACCCACATGCTTTCATTTAAAAGCACAATCAAACACAGGAAAAATCCTGGCTTTCTGCTTCCCTCTCTCAGTCTCTGATCTGCTGGGAGGTTAGGGCCAGAATTCTTTTGCTCAGAAGCATGTTGTGCTGCTTCAAATATTCGATTAGATCAGCCTGTTTCTCCACCACCTCTTCAAGACTGGATCCATCTCTGTTTCTCACACAAAAACACAAAGACATGTACAAACCTTAGTTGGATCATCCACACTGTCTTTGACTCATTAGTTAAATAGCAAGCAAGGCCTTCTCCCATTCCTGCCAAGAATTCAGAATTCTGCCCTATTTGCTGTACAGTGTGCTAATTCTGATGTCTGCTGTTTTGATCTGGTGAGACGTATCTAAAAATTACCCGAACTGATGAAAATGTGTAGTTACAGAAGTTTTGTTTGATAGGTTTCAAATTTGTTTACCCATTACAGTGTATTGGACTGGAGGAAAATGAAGATTTTATCACTAA
The DNA here is from genome assembly GCA_037974405.1 of Brachyalestes nurse. Lineage (NCBI taxonomy): Eukaryota > Metazoa > Chordata > Actinopteri > Characiformes > Alestidae > Brachyalestes > Brachyalestes nurse. The sequence continues at coordinate 6,538,577 of JBBPCY010000082.1, forward strand.
ACCTTACAAAGTTTACAAAACGGGCAAACCCTCCTTCGGGTCATTACTGACTGAGGTGTGTGTGTGAATGATGGAAATGCAGTGTTTCTGTAAGGAAACAAGGTTCATATGATCTGTTTACAGGCCCTTCAGCATGACTACAGGGTGGGTTCGGGTGTGTGTTTGTTGGTGTGTGGGTCTCCACCTATGGAGATGCTAATGAGATATGGGAGGGGAGAGATAAATTCCTGCAGCCAGCCAGCTACAATTACAGTTACCTGGTATAATTCCTGTTATAGTGCCTCATATATACTATAGTTGGGGACAGATCCTGTGTGTGTGTGTGAGATGTCATTTTCAGCCTTTGTGGTTCAAACATTTGTTAAGCATTTCTAATGTTTTCTTGTAATAAAATCTTGAAAAAGCAGTGTAACATTTACTTTTTTTAAATTATAGGATGGGGCCCAAACTTCTGGCCTGTAGTATACTAAAGTATTGGGACACACCTCTAATGGTTCAGCATAAGACATTTTGGACAACACCATGCTTCTAACTTTTTGGACATAGTTTGGGGAAGGCCCTTTTCTATTCCAGCATGTCTGTGCCCCTGTGCACAAACAAGGTCCATAAAGACATGAATGGATGAATTTGGTGAGGAAGAACTTGACTGGTCTGAACAGAGCCCTGAACTCAACCCCACTGAACACCTTTCGGATGAACTGGAATGGAGAATGCGAACCAGACCTTCTCCTCCAAAATCAGTGCCTGACCACATAAATACACTACAGAATAAATGGGGACAAATTTTCACAGAAACACTCCAGGATCTTGTTTAAAGCCTTTCAGGAAGAGTGGGAGCTCTTACAGCTGCAAAGAGGGGAACCAACTCCATAAGTCTATGTATTTGAATGCAATGTCATTTAAGTTCCTGCTAGTGTAACGGTCAGGCATCCCAATACTTTTGTCCATATAGTGTGTATGTATATTTTATATACATAAACTCTTATCAAGTTTATTTCCTCTCCATCCTAGTCTCCTTAAAACAGTGACAATATATGGGGATGAATTCTGGCCTCACTGATTCACACCAACTGGACCAAAATATTTACTCACCAGTTATGTTAATGCAATTCAGTATCTAATTATACTCATATTTTAGAATGGTTGCATCAGTATCTTTAAAAGTTGCATCAGAAATTTAAAGTTTCAGTACTGGCATCAGCATACCCGATGAGACCAGTTGTGTGTGTGTGTACCTGAAGCCCGTCTGTGTGTGTGTGTTGCTGGCCGTGGAGCAGGCGTGAGATCTCTCCTCTTCACTGATATCTGGACCTGGACGTTGCGTGTTAAACCTGACCACATGAACTGCAACACACAAGAAGTAAAACTGATACATCAAAAAAGCGCTATGTTGTGAGTTTAGCACACACATTTAGCTGAAATACAGTTCTATTTCAGAAAATCCCACATTAAGAAATAATTCTTTTACATTGAATCATTTGTGCCACAATTATTAGCACCCCTGATGTTAATATTTTGTACAACCCCTTCTGCCAACAAAACAGTACCTCATCTTCTCCCATAATATTTCACAAGATGGGAGAATACAGAAAGAGGGATCTTCAACCATTACTCTTTACACAATCTCTCTAAATCATCCAGCGACCTGGGTCCTCTTCTTTGCACTTTTCTCTTCAGCTCATTCCACAGGTTTTCAATGGGGTTGAGGTCTGGGGACTGAGATGGCCATGGGAGGAGCTCGATTCTGTGTATGGTGAACCATTTCTGTGTAGAGTTGGCCACATGTTTAGGGTAATTATCTTGCTGAAAGACCCAGTGATGACCCATCTTCAGCTTTTGGGTAGAGGCCACCAGATTATGCTTTAAAATGTCCTGGTATTTCAAAGCATTCATGATGCCATGCACCCTAAAAGGTTCCCAGGACCTCTGGAAGAGAAACAGGCCCATGGCATCACCGATCCTCCCCCATACTTCACAGTGTGCACGAGGTGCTTTTCTGCATACTCATCTTTTGTGTTCCGCCAGACCCACTTAGAGTGTTTGTTGCCAAAAAGCTTTATCTTGGTCTCATCTGACCAAAGCACATGGTCCCAGTTGAAGCCCCAATACCGTTTGGCGAACTCCAAACGTTTGCGTTTATGTTTGTGAGTGAGAAAAGGTTTTTTCCGTGCATGCCTCCCAAACAGCTTGTTGGCATGTAGATAGTGTCTGATGGTTGTTTTGGAGACTTTGTGACCCCAAGATGGTACCATTTGTTGCAGTTCTTTAACAGTGAGCTTTGGGCAACGTTTTATTTCTCTTATCATCCTCCTCACTGTGCGTGGAGGCAAAATAAACTTGTGTCCTCGTCCAGGCTTGTTTACCACTGTTCCAGTTGTTGTAAACTTCTTAATGATTTCTCTGACAGTAGATATGGGCAAGTGCAGGTGAGTGGCTATTTTCTTGTAGTCATTGCCTGACTTGTGAATGTCAACACACATCTGCCTTACTTGAATGGTGTGTTCCTTTGTCTTTCCCATGTTGAAGAGTGGATAAGAGAAATGGCCTCT
>JBBPCY010000082.1:6546016-6560459 GCA_037974405.1 Brachyalestes nurse
ATATATACACACACATATATATATAAGTAACATAGTTGAGTGAAAAACTACTGACACAAATGGTAGTTTAGAGTAAGTTATTGCATTTATTAGAGAATCAGTAGCAATAAAGTAAATTAGTAATATTAGGAAAAAGTAATATAGACCTAGGTAGTAATATTGCACATGAAGACTATTGCTCATGATATTGCAAGAAATTAAGTGATTCAGCACCCATAATAGAGTGGTCTGTAAATGCACCAGTCTTTTAAAACCTTAGCAATGGGGTCTTAGTGATATACTGAACAACCACCACCATCTTCATGTTGCTGATAATGGTTCATCACACAAATAATATCTGGATAGCAGATATTTCCAATGCCCCTTTCCATTGTTGGATAGATTCATGCGTAACTAATAAATTAGGCTCCAACATTTGGGCTTCTGTCAGCAATTGTAACTCTGATAAAGTGGCCAGTGAGGTTAGGTAAAAAGTGGATGAGTCTGAACTGTCACCCTGGGGTAGGGATTTTGGAGGCATTTGAGATTCATTCAGTAAGTGAGAGAAAGAGAGAAAAACAGTGTGAGCATGACAGGGTGAGTAATTATACTTGTGAGCATTTCTAACCTCCGTTGTGGTTCATGCAGTTGTTCTCCACCAAGGCTACTGTAATTGGCCTGCGAGAGGAGTAACGCTCATCCTCACTGTCCATGTCGCTTTCCCAGGCCAGCAGCTCGCCTTCCTCATGGAAGTTCTCCTGACCTCCTCTCTCCCCTCCTCCTCCTCCTTGTCCCCTCTCTCGTTCCTGCACTGGCCGGTAGCCCTCACCACTTTCTGAAGATTCTGGGTCTTTCCGGCAAAATACAGCCAGTCCATACATGCGGTTATGGGTGATGTAGTTTCCTATTAGCTGAGGAAGGCTTGATGACATCACCCACACACCACAGCCCCTATTGCCTACCACAGCCAAAGTGAGAGGTCCAAGACTTACGTTAAGGTCGCAAAGCCATACCCCCAAAAAAATATATTTAATGAGCTAAAATATCTTTCTAGGTGGCTATAGTTTCCATTGCAGCATTGAGGTTAATGTAAATATTAAGTAATGCATTGTGTAAGCTTGCTTATGTGATTTCTCATATATATAGCCAGATTGAGTATACAGACAGTAGTTTAAATGGAAAAACTAAAGAAACTTAAGACATCAAACACGTATTGGCTAATAATCTGGGGGTTCTTTGGTTTATTAATGTACAATTCTTTAATTGATGTCAAGTACTGTCATTCCCAAGGAGACAATGCCATAATAAAGAGGTGCTCACCGTAGATGTGGTTGCCCTCGATGAGGCCCCTCCCTTTCTCTCCCACCACCACGCCGTCTGAGTAGCCATGACAGATGAAGTTATTGCGCAGTATGGGATCGCCTCCACGGCGAATATCTGCACCACCCCACTGATTCTGTCTGATCACATTTTCTATTAGTCCAAAAGACATACGGGTCAGAGAGACAAAAGCAGCAGACAGATAGCACGAAAGAACAAACAAAGAGACAACAGAAAGAGAAAAAGAGCAACAGAGAACATCAGATGAATGTCCTAAAGCAGAGGTACAAAAGCATTTTTGTATTTGGTGGCCAAAGTGTGATATTTGTGATGGTCAGAGAATGGTGAGGTAGTGCTTTGTTAGTCTTATGTTTTCACTCATAGTCATTGTGTGTGTGTGTGTATATATATATATATATATATACGTACACATACATATATTTTTTATGGGTATGTTTTTAAATCAAATCTCCACAAAGGGGCCTATGAATGAATTTTAATTTCACATGTGTGTATAGTATTTATCAAAATAAAATCAATATAATATAATAATATAATCAAAATTATCAATATAATATGTATAATTGTGTCGTTGCATACCAAAACAGGTAGATAGTTCACTTGCTGGTGGTCCAAGAAAAACATCATGTAGCATTTTCAGAATTATCTCTAACTAGCACATATTCCTAACTAGTCTTGTGAGTTCTTCAGTCAAAGGTGTTTATAAATTAAGATGCAGGAATATTATTTGTACAATTGTACCGGTATAGAAGTGTGGGTGGGGTTTCACAGATCAATTCTTCACATAATATAGTAAAGCATCTCAAATACTTCTATTCCAGCAACTGGGCTTCTATTATAGGTGCATTTCAAGAAATCACCTTTTTAGAGAAACATGTCAAAGTTACATGGTAGAGATCAGGTTGAATACGCTGGAGTCAGCTTCAAAGTTTGGATTGCATTACTCAACTACAGGAATACTTGAATTGGCTACGATTCATGTGCTGCTTATATGATCACTCTGTTTACTACAGAAAAATATCCCATCATGGCCATACACACCAGTAATCAGCCCTCTTCCATTCTCATTAACAGCAATGCCAGCAGCGAGACCCTGGAATATATGATTTCCACTGACAGACAGGAAGAAAGAGGGAAAGGGAAATTAGTATTAATTGCACCCGAATATGAACATGGTCCTAAGGCTTGACACATTAAGGTTCTCTATACACTGCCCATTCAAAAAAAAAAAAGTCACACACACACAACATGTTATTGGACCACTTTTAGCTTTGATTCTGACACACATTAGCTTTGGCAATGTCACAACATTTATTTCCATCCAAAGTTGCATTAATTTGTCGGCAAGATCTTGTAGTGATGACGGGAGAGTCGGACCGCTGCCCAACGTCTCCTCCAGCACATCCCAAAGATTCTCAATGGGGTTAAGGTCTGTACTCCGTGGTGGACAATCCATGTGTGAAAATGATGCATCATCTTGGAATATGCCCATGCCATCAGGGAAGAAAATATCCAGTGATGAAATAACCTGGTCATTCAGTGTATTCAAGTCAGCTGACCTCATACACTGGGCACATAACATTGCTGAACCTAGACCTGACCAAGTGCAGCAACCCCAGATCATAGCACTGCAACCACAGGCTTGTACGGTAGGCACTAGACATGATGGGTGCATTACTTCATCCACCTCTCTTCCTATCTTGATGCGCCCATCACTCTGGAACAGGGTAAATCTGGACTCATCAGACCACATGACCTTCTTCTATTGCTCCAGAGTCCAATCTTTATGCTCCATATCAAATTGAAGCCTTTTTTGACACAGCTGATTAGTCCCAAACCCTTGAGTTCACTTCACGTTGTGCGCGTGGAAATGCTCTTACTTTTACTAGTAAACATTTCATCAAACATTTGTGTTCACCGATCACGATCATTCAAGATTTTTTGGATCTTTTCCACGACCACAGGACGTGTCTTCCGACATAGTTGTTCAAGAAATGAGAAGCTGCTCAGTGCATCAGTTAGGGTTAAATAACTTGTTGCCAGCTGAAACATAATCATCAATGCAGTAATTATACAATGAGAATCTCTTACCTATTTGCTTAGTTAAATCCTTAGTTAAATTTGCTTAGTGACTTTTTTGGACAGGCAGATAAAGCAACAACAATTGCTTTCAAGCTGCTTTGGGTGGGTGCAATGGCCTTCCCTGTCACTCAGAATGATACTAGCCAGCATAGGCGTCTCTTATATATTAGGCTGTTTGTGTTCTCTTCTGGTCGTGTTGAGTTGAGTCCAATTATGTTATGACATCTCATGGTGGATGCTACAAAACAACATGATTCTGAAACTGTTCATTGGGGACTTCTCTCACTATACTGTTCAATGACAAAAGACTGCTGACAAAATAGCCTTGCATCTTCTAGGCTGGTTCATGCTTGCTTACAAGGTCTTAAACTTTATATGTGCATTATAAGTTATGTACCTATTTTCTTGTAAACACACTTTCGCCTTATTGGAATGGAATATTCCCATGGTGGTGCTTGTTTAGATGTTAAGCGACACAAATGTGTCTTCAAGGAAGCCTGTGTAAGCCTTCACACCCCCAATATTTGTAGTATCCGTGATTGTTGGGGAAAAAAAGGGAAAAAATGCTAAGAATGCTGTGAATCTCTGCCATTATGTAAGATATGAAATACATCTGTTTTTACACAAATATAAATTATAAGTCCTTTTTACACATACATACACACATACATAGACACACACATTCCTTGCTACCTGACCACAGGGTTGCCGTTGAAAAGAATGTAGACTCCAGCCTCTTTGTTGCCATAGATTTGGTTGCTGCGGATGGAACCTTTCCCATTGCCCAGGACAACGATTCCAGAACGCAGGCCACTGTGGATTCTGTTACACTGTAGCCATGGAGAGTGAAAGAGAGAGAGAGAAGAAGAAGAGAAAGGCAAAGAAAACAGTTTGGTCATATACTAAAGAGAAGAAGGGGTCATAAAGTATCTCACACATGTATCTTGTGTTTCTGAGCTGTAATGAAAATTATATTCACTACTGAACCATGTTTTTTTTGGGCCATCTTTATTTCCAAACAGTTTGCTGGCATGGAGGTGACATCTCATGGTGGATGCTACCAAACTACATGATTCTGAAACTGTTGATTGGGGACTTCTCTGACTATATTGTTCAATGACAAAAGACTGCTGACGAAATAGTATTTTGCTATAGTATATTCTTCTAGGCTGGTTCATGCTTGCTTACAAGGTCTTAAACTTCATATGGGCATTATAAGTCATGTAGCTATTTTCTTGTAAACACACTTTTGCCTCATTGGAATGGAATATTCCCTTGGTGGTGGATGACTAAGGGATTTCAGCCATGAGTCACCTCGTTTTTATACCCCTATGAAACAGGCAAGAGGTTATATTTCAGGTACATGTACATATTCAAATTTGTTGGGGTGCCAATAATTATAACATACATGATTGCCAGTGATTCATGGGGGGCAATGTATTTTATTTTAGGTTTGTATTGTATTATTCTTAATTATGCTTTCCCTATCTGTTAAACGCAGCAAAAAATATTCACAAAAATTAGCAGATACATGTCACATTTAAAGCTCTCTGTAGAGAATATGTACTTATTTATAGACATATGACAAATGGAACACTTTACACTCAGCAAAATAAATTAATTTTAAAAAGTACTTGTACTTTCCAACAGTGATCACAAAGACTGTAATTCACATGGCATTAGCTCAGCAAGGTTGTTACTGTAGTCAGATCTGTGGGTGGTAGACAGTTACCAGGATGATGGGGTTGGCTCCTTTGCGAATGTCTAGTCCTGCTTCCCCATTGGAGTGAATGTTGTTCTCTGCGATAAGTCCTTGAGCTGAGAGACGCAGGAAAACACCAGATGCTCGGCACCCACTCACCTCATTACGCAACATCACCAACTAGCAGAGAGAATAAGGGCCAATGAATGTGCTTAGCCCTTTACAACTGTATTCTGCAATTGCAAGTTATGAACCCATGGTTGAAAACTGGTCTGCATGAATTTGACCAAAGTTCTTGTTTGCTATATCATTAGTACTTTGACTGAAATACAGAGAAACACTAATCTGGAAAGAGTTGGTCAGGAAGGTCATAGAGAAAGACAGATTTGTTTACATATTCTGGGGCAGCTGGTGGCCTACTGGTCAGGGAGTTGCCCCTGCAATCAGAAGGTTGTGGGTTCGAATCATACACTGTTAATGTCATCACTGAGGTACCCTTGAGCAAGGTAACATCCCCACACACTGCTCCCTGGGCACTGTGTTCCTGGCTGCCCGCTGCTTCACTTGGTGAATGGGTTAAATGCAGAGGAAGAATTTCATGCTGTTCACACTGTGTATGTGGTGTATATGACAGAATGGTCACTTTACTTTTATTTTACTATTAACAAACAACATATTGTGTCACCATACAGAACACAATGCTAGCTCATCCTCTCCAGAGGGGAGCAGTCTGAGCTAGTCACAGTCCTTGATGTAAGTTTAAATTTATTAGTTTTAATTTACTTTGTAATTTAATGTATTAAATAATTCTATGATTAATGACATGAGTAGCAATTGAATTCTGGGCCAGTGCCAAATTCAGATTTTTTCCCCCTGTGTACAACCATGGGTTGCTTTACAGCCTCCTCTTCACCTGGTCACAGATGTGTTGCTGCTTTACCTTAGCATTTTGAATGCAGCGTACTGCGTAGTTAAGTCCTTGGAATACATTTGCCTCCAGCCTGGCCTGAGCATGGTTGCACAAGTGCACGCCCCCTTTGCCGTCCCGCAGCAGGCAGTGACGCAGCAGGCAACCCTGCACTGAGCCGGCCAGCTCCCGGGCCTCTGCATCCCGCTGCATCTCTGCACTCAGGCTCAGCAGCGCTGGAAATGTGGTCCAGTCTGGTTGCTTCAGCTCCGAAAGGTGTGCCAGACCATGCTGCTTGTATGACAGCATGTAGTCCATATTCTTCACATTCTCTCCTCGCTGTTCATCCTCATCATCACTGGACTCATTTGACATGTCCGTGCTGTTGTCCTCGATCACGGTGCCCTCCTGGTCTGTTAGTACAGAGGGAAAGACTGATATGCCACCATGGTGGTAATCTCTTAAACAAAATCTCAGAGAGTCACATGGTTAATTAACATTCTTGACCCACCCTCACCACCTCCCAACATGAATTCGTATTCATCAGTCTCCTACCTGGAAGCAGACCTTCACTGAGGACCTTCTGTTTAGCCCAGCCAGTTTCCCAGTCCACTTCCTGTTTAGTCCAATCCTCCATGGTGATAGATCCTCCAAGAAATGTGTCTTTGTGATTGATCCCATCTTTTGAGTCCCATGGTCCACTTGCCATGGTGGCAACAGTTAAGGTTTTGGCCAGAGCAGCCAGATGTTTGCAAGCCCAGTTGCGCTCGGTAACTGGAGGGCCCTCTACAGTAATGGAGGCAGAGTCACCACCAGAGAATTCACAACTGTCCATTAAGCTGATGGCCACACTCAGAAAATGGGCAGAGCTACCCTGGGCGAAAGAGCAGAAGCGAGCCTGGCAGGTGCCTGGCCCCCTGACGTGCAACTGGCAGCCCTCGAAGTTGCAGTTGTCCAACTGGACATGACCTGAAGACGTCTAAAAACAAACATAATTACTAACAACTAACAATGATATACGTTATCTCAGTGATTCTTAATACATCTACAAAGTTACTTCATTAGAGCTGCTGTAACTATTATGTAGAAGTAACTGTAAACCCCCCACATTTTGTGGACAAAAATAAAGTCCAGTTCTTTATATGTTCACAAACATACTGACATGTAACAATTGCAATCCAGAGAAATATATATGTCGTCACATGCAAAATGTGAACACCCTGGTCAATTTATACAATCTGTTTATTTGTCCAATATTCTCTACAGGGAACTCTTAAATCCAACATTTTTCAGCTTTTCTGCAAATTTCAGTTACAATAAATGTAATTCTGAAGTTGTAGTATTTCTATTTTACGGAAAAGTGAATAAATAAATATAAAACAACCTGTTATAAAGTTTCCACTTTTCCAATAATTCAAATTCTGCATATAACAGTAAAATGTGCAGAGGACTTTTAGTGTAGGATATGCATTGTCACCTCATCGGTACATCATTCTACAAGTGGGGGGTGTCACAGAGTGCATAACACACAGCAGTGTTGCAAGCTAATCTGAAAGTTCATGAAGTGGTTTTAAAGTGTGTATCATAACTCAATTATAAAATATTTACATCTGTCAAATACAACACTATTCATTGTAGAGATTAACAAATTCCCTAAACAATCCAAAAGTACACAGAAAGACATGCTACAAAATTAATCAGGTTATTTAGGGAAAAAGTTACCTTTTTCCGTGCCCTGATCAGATACTTCCATTCACATATAAGTGCACTGCATCAGTGCTTTACATTGTCCTGTACTGGCTAGAGCTTTGTTCAGCGTAGCAGCAGTAACACATAACAGTATAAAAGGCTATAAAAATAACCATGTGGCCAATAATCGTATACTCCAACAACCTTTTGTCAAATATTTACACTAATTAAACAGCTAAGCGTACTTCTGTGTGTCTGTGTGAACCACAAAGCCACGAAGTGCTCTCTAAAAACATAATATCTGAATTTCTATTTCTGTATTTATAGTTAAGGTTTTGGCAAAACAATGTATTAGGTACATATCCTCTATGTGTGTATGTTTTCATACTCACTTTATACACCACCGGTGAAAACCATGCTGGCATGAACACTAAATTACACAGTCTGGCAGTAGAGCACTGTTGATCAAAGCTGACCAGCAGGGCCACGTCACCCAGCTTGCCCATACCCACAAATTCCACGGGCACCTTCAGGGTCACTTCTGCCTGCTCCTCATAGATGCCTGGGTGAAGGAGAACCCTGTCGTACGGTCCCGCTGCCGCAAGCGCTCCCCTTAGCGTCTCGTATCCGCAGCCACGCACTGCCCCCACATGCCACACCCTTCGGTCCTTCCTGCGGCGGAACAGGTGCAGACAGGCGGATGAGTGCAGCTCGGCACCATTCTGAATCCATGTGCGGCTGGCCAGAGAGTGCTGCCTCAGTGCCTCCCTCCACGACAGTGGGGCTAGGTGCGGTCGCTGCGGCCAGTTGGGGTGGCGGCACTCGGGGCAGCCAAGGCATAGCTGGCGCCAGCGCGTGCTGTCCAGACTCAGCACCAGTTCTCGCCACGCCCGACACACCAGGCAGCAGCGGCCCAGGTCGGCCAGGGGAAGGTAGGCCAGGATGAGGCGCCACAGCTCCACAGGCAGACTCCCTGCCTCCATCCTCTGCCCACTGTGCCTGTCCAGAAAAGTGGGTATATCACAGTAGTTGGTGCTGTAAAGCAAACTGGTAGCATATAAGCATTACTTGTTAACTATGCTAGTAACAGATGCTCAATCTGGAGATCCGTAGCTCACCCTGCCAGATTAGTCAACTTACAAGCCTAAGCCAAAGGCTTTCAAATGGCTGCCACTGTTTCCATTTGTGTCAATTTTTATAGATAACAGAGTGTATTAGGCCAGTATAAAGTTCCTTTATCATTACTCTATGCATATATCAGACTGCAGTTAAGTGGTTACTTAACTGCAGTCTGATATATGCATATAGTTTGTTCAGTGCTAATATGGTGACTATACATTTAACATTAGCCTTATAGCCTACCCCTATGTAACACTAAACAGGCAAACCTTCCAGATCTGAGATACAAAACTAAAACAGGCAAATTTGACAGGCTCTTTAGGTAAGTAAAACGCTTATTCACTCAAAACATATGTGAGTGGCTAGGTTTCTCTGCAATTAACCAGTTCACATGTTGGACTTCGTTTACCACAGAGGGTCCAGATTTTCCCCTCTCATAACTACATACAGTTACTGGCTTTTTCACAGCAGTTGCTGAATACTAACCCTTAAGATTAATACCCAATAGGCGTCAAGTTTAAGGGATTTTAACCCGTAAAGGCTAAATGATCTGAGGTTATAAGTCAAACACTATAGTCGTGTCCCAAACCACACGCTTCTACATTACCCTACTGCTTAATGGACATCTTACTGACAAACATTTGAGTGCATTCAAGGTTGAGTGAGAAACGCAAAGTGAGGCCTCCAAAAAAACTTCGGGCAGCTGGTGGCCTAGAGGTTATGGGGCTGCCCCCGCGATCAGAAGAACGTGGGTTATAATCCCAGGACTGCTGATGGCACCACCGATGTACCCTTGAGCTAGGTACCGTACCCATGCACTGCTCTCCGGGCGCTGTTTTCCTGGCTGCTTCACTTGGTGAATGGGTTAAATGCAGAGTAAGAATTTTGTGCCGTTCAGACTAAGTGCGGTGGTGTGTTCACTTATGACAAATTGTCATTTTACAGAGTAGCGTGCAGTTTGGGAGGCAGCCTGAACGATTTGTACTACGCAGCATATCCATACGAACGCAGTCGGGACACATCATCCCAGTGCAATGCTGCCTCAGGATGGTTTGACCTATTCAGAATATTTTAAACGTTTGTCGGTTAGATGTGAGCTTACTTGTGGACGTTATTGTTCTAGCACTTTGTTGCGGGTCATTGTTTTGGTATATTCCACCTCAGAGTCGTGTACATTTGTATTTACACCGACTACAGAATCAGCCTGATACTGTAGCGTTGCAACACACACACATTATCGTGAAACCGCTCAATAAATCTACAAATAAACGCGCCAGGGCTGGCGGCACATTACTGAAACCTCTTCTGTTCAACAGAGCCCAAAATAATGACGTACAGCAAGGCAAACAGGGAGCGTTTAAAGGAAAAGTACAACTTTACAGCTCCTTAATTAGACTTAATTAGCTTCACGCAGAACAGCCGAGTCAATGTTTGGACACAGCTGGTCGATATTCTCACATTCGGCTAAAGCAGCCGGGCGAGGCTCAGCCTACCTTCACCGACGCTGATCACGGCTTCATCGTGAGCGAGCAGAGTAGCAGCAGAGTCCTGGATTTAGGCTGGCGATGTAGGAGGGATGTTTTCCTCTCGTCCCCGAGGCGTGTACGCGGGAGGAGCGTATCGCGGGTCTAAGAGGCTGCGTTCACATACACAGAGACTCGATTCGATTCGTTTGTTCCTTTCATACTAACTTCGTAAGAAATAACCACTTTGCAGCTGTACCAGGACAACGCAAATATAACATTTTGTACAGCCATCTAAACCATAAGGTCTTAAATACAATTGAACTACGTAATTTATGGACAGTGACGTCCGTGGTTGTCTTATTATGTAGTGTAGTTTGGGGAGTTACTTATATTATCACAGCGTCAAGCTGAGGCGGCATGTGCAGACGGGATTCCACGCGGATATCATAAATAAAACCGTGTTTTATTCTGCACACAATACACCCCAGAGATAAGTGTCTGCAATTGATATGGCTGTAATAAGATTTTGTTTCTTAGCAGAAATGTTATTATTTGCCTTCTTTCTGCATCTACCATTACAAAAAATTATAAACAGCCACCCCCCACCCCCACACAAACACACACACACACACAACATATCCCGAGGCCGTGGTGTTTCCACCTTCTTCCATCTTCAAGATACATCAGACCATCTCACTCCAGAGACTGCATTAGTGTCGACCAGAGATGTCACACTGACTGGTGCATGGTCTACGTATCTGCTTTGTTTGTGTTTATGGATGAGCAAATTAGCAAGTAGTGCACAAAAACAACTGGCAAAATTGGCTTATGTAGGAACGCAGACGGGAATGAGGACTGTGCTGTAACTGGTTTCAAACCTGACTGTTTCAGGCTGGGCTAATACTGCCAGCACAACACCGTTTGGATCTGTGAGAAATGTAATTCCGCAGTTGTAAACAGCAGGAATGCCAGGAAACGGGAGCGCTTGTATTTAAGCCTTTAAAGAGCAGCTCAACCACATGGTAAAGTGGGGCATGTAACAGTTCTGCTTTCTGCAGTACTTTGGCTGGCAGCAATAAGGTAATTTGAAATCTGACCCTTTTATCTTGCATTACATAATTAACACTTTTATCCAAAGCGAACACTATAGAGGGCATTGCAGTTGTTTTTAAGTGGACCTTTTATATTTTCATACTTATTTTGTATTTCATTATGATATTTAAATACTGCATTTTGGTGACTTTTGCGATACTTTGTGCTGGATATCTTAATCTGTCTGCTCGCATCATAATGTGCACACTTGATGCACTAAAACTATTTACTAGTGTTGTCAAATTGCATATAAAGTTTATGTATGCTGTTTTCAAACACACAAACACGCACACACAGAGAGTTTAAAAACCACACTAACAACATAATATACCATCACATGGAACTGACCAACTTAAGTGATCATGTTTGATTTAGCCTCAAATTAAAGAAACTTTTGTGTTTTTCAAGGCACTTGTGACATTTCTTACTTACAAATAAGTGTGAAAATTTTCTTGATGATGTGATATATCAAGAAATGTAATTTATGTTACAACTTTTCAAACATTTAACCCAAGGGAGAAAATCGACCCTTCTCAAGAGTTTATAATCAAACCAATTCCGTTTAAAATGTGGATTTGTCACAAGCTGCAGGAATCAGATTTAACTGATCATGGGTCAAGATAAGATTAAGAAGAAATGACTGGCAAATCATGCTGGAGAATTACCAATAATTCGATCACTTTAACATTATTCTATAAACGCTATTTCTGTAAAATGGTGCTTAGAATAATTATGGCAGAAATAATTATTTTATAATTATTAAATTATAATTTACGTTGATTAGCCCTATAAAAACCTACTATACCTATACCTTTGGGGTCATTTTTTTTGTGACGATATATTCTATATATTCATTCTAATCATTAATTTTACCAAGGTGAATATGCCGAGGTAAAGGTTGCACGACCAGTTTGAGAATTCGGTGCTACTGCCACTAGGGGGAGAAATGCGACAGTCGTGTCCGAATCTCGTGTGCAGTGGAAAGGCTGCTTTTTAGAACGATTGCGTGAGCAGCCTGTAATGGCCCGAAATTTTGCGGGAGCGGGATCTAGAAAACAGTCCGGTGCAGGGCTTTAATACAAAAATGCACACAATGAATGGTGACTGTATGAAGCAAAACCCGAATTCCAGACATTTTGGGCGATTCAGAAATCCCGTCCGGACGCACTTTTTTAGGTCCAGAAAGAGGACATGTCCTGGGGAAAAGAGAACCTTCTTTTGTAGTGTTGTCAGGTTACTGGATAGAGGCAATAAAAGGCACCATACTACAGAAAATGGCATATACTCCAGTAATTTTTGAGGTTGGAGGCAAGGCCTGCAGCACATCACATGTGGCAAGGCCTGCAGCACATCACAGAGTACAAGTCTACCACCAGCACCATCAGCTCTGCAGGCAGCCTGCTGGATGATCTTAATGTGTTCTACTCCCGCTTTGAGACCTTCCAGACCTCCAAGACCTCCCAGACCATCCAGACCGCCCAGACCTCCAAGACTCTCCAGATCACCCAAGCCTCCCCCCCTGCCAGTGGTCTCAATAGACCAAGTACACAAAGCCCTGAGGAAGATCAACCCCTGCAAGATCAACCCCAGAAAAGCCCAGCCACCTGCCTAAGTGACTACAGACCAGTTGCACTCACTCCAATCATTGCTAAGTGTTTTGAGAGAGTAGTGCTGGCCTACATCCAGAGCAACATCCCAGACACTCTGGACCCCCTGCAGTATGCCTACTGGCCCAACAGGTCCACATCAGACGCCACTATTCCCTCTTCCACCTGGAAAACAAAGACTCCTACATCAGGGTAATCTGCCTTTAATGCGGTTATCACCCACAAACTGACCACACTCAGCCTGCACCCCACCCTCTCTGATTGGCTCCTGGACTTTTTGACTGGCAGGCCTCAGTCTGTTAGGATCGGCAACAGGACTTCAGCCAGCATCACCACAAACACTGGCGTCCCACAGGGTTGTGTCCTCAGCCCCATCCTCTACACCCTGTTCACCTATGACTGTGTCACCTCCAGCAAAGACAACATCATCCTGAAGTTCGCAGATGACACCGCAGTGATCGGTCGCATCACTGGAGGGGACGAAGCGGCTTATGGCTGGTCTGGTGTCATGATGTGAGGACAACAACTTCACTTTCATCACAGATAAGACAAAGGAGATGATAGTGGACATGAGGTAGAAGAGGAGGCCTCATCAGCCGCTGTTTATCCGGGAGCTTGAAGTGGAGAGGGTGAGCAGCTTTAGGTACCTGGGCATCCACATGAGTGAGGAGCTCACCTGGACACTGAGCACCACACAGCTGGTCAAGAAGGCTCAACAGCAGCTGTAATTCCTGAGGAGGCTAAGGGAGTTTGGTATGTCAGCCAAGATCCTCAGCAGCTTCTACAGCTGCATTGTGAAGAGCACACTGACTAGCTGCATCACTGCATGGTACGGCAGAACTTTTGCTATGGAACGCAAACGCCTGCAGAGAGTGATAACAACTGCGGAGAAGATCATCACGGACTGTTCACACTCCTGTCCTCAGGACGAAGGTTCAGAAGTGTGAAATCTAGAACATCCCAACTAAACAACTCCTTCTTTCCCACTGCCATCAGACTCCTGAGCAGCTGGCCTACTTCAACTGTAACATTGCACATCAGGTCACTTTGCACATTAAGCTTATTTTGCACACTGAGCTCCTCTGCACCTCCATCTACCTCATACTGTAATTTTTTTTTTGCTCCTCTGCACATTTCTTTCATTGCAAATACACAGTATATTTATCTGCACATCACACTTGTCTTCACTTATTTGTATTTTTTTTATCTTATTCTTTTTTATATATTTCTTATTTCTAATCTTTTTTAAATTTTTTTTTATTTTTAAAAACATTGTCTGTACATATGACAATGAACGCTTTGAATCTTGAATCTGTACAACCTGGGTGTCCTACCTGAAAGCTAAGCTTCTGCTGGTGTAGCTCTTAGGGTCACTGAGGCAAGCAAACCCCCTGACCACAATAAGGTGGCAATCCCTCAGGGGGAAAACAAAAAATAAATTGAAATATTCCTCATTAGA
>JBBPCY010000082.1:6580941-6599421 GCA_037974405.1 Brachyalestes nurse
AATGGTTATAGGCACATTTCCAGAATGCTGAATGTTCCTGTGAGCACTGTGGGGGCCATTATCCGGAAATGGAAAGAGCACCAGTTCACCATAAACCGACCACAATCAGGTGCTCCACGTAAGATCCCTCTCCGAGGAGTCAGATGAACTTTTTGGCAGTCATTCTACACACCATTTTTTGAGAGGAAATGGCACTGGCCACCACCCCAAGAACACCATACCAACAGTTAAGTTGGGGGTGGAAGCATCATGGTTTGGGGCTGCTTTTTAGCAAGGTGTACTGGTAGTCTTCATATTATTGAAGGCAGGATGAATGTAGAAATGTACTGGGACATTCTGGATAAAAATCTGCCATCTTCCAGAAAGCTGAAAATTAAAAGAGGATGGACATTTCACCAAGACAATGATCCCAAACACAAGGCTGAGGAAACAATGAAGTGGTTTCAAAGAAAGAAAATCAAGTTGCTTGAATGGCCCAGTCAATCACCTGATCTAAATCCCTTAGAAAATCTATGGAGAGAACTGAAGATCAAAGTTCATAAAAGAGGCCCAAGGAGCCTTCGAGATTTAAAGACCGTTTGTGTGGAAGAAGGGGCCAGAATCACTCCTGAGCAATGCAGACGACTGGTCCCTCCGTACAAGAGGCGTCTAGAAGCTGTAATCACCAACGGAGGCTTTTCTACATAGTAGAAAATAAATAAAGTGTGTTCAATACTTATTCCCTGTATCTTTTCACTTTTTATTATGACTCAACTTGTATACTTCAATGCTCTGATTTCTTTGTATGAATTCAATATTTGGCTTGATGAAAATTTGGTGTCAATAGCCCACTTAGAAAACCCCTCACTGATAAAAATGCTGATGTGTCAAGTACTTATTTTCCCTGCTGTAAGTTGTAACAGACAAAAAAGCACCGTTGTTACACTTACAAAAAAGACTATCAAAAACAGATGTGATTTTTATTCTATATTTCACATGCTCTCTTCTATCTGGAAAAAAATGTTTAGTGTTCTAGAATACCAGTGGTACACATTATATACTCAGAAAATAAAATATACACAAAATATTATTAACCTCAACAATACTATTATATTGCTTAGCCCTAGTTTGTATGAAGTATAATATACTTACATAACAAAATTACTTTATGACTGATTTATAGTTTTTCCTCCCTTGACTGTTACTAATAATGCCATACTTTTCCTTAGCCCGAAGTGCAGGTGCGCCAGGTGGCAATGAAGTTTGCCAGTGCTGTGTTTGCACCTGATCATGTGCCCTCCAGATACCTGCTTCTCCTGGCAGCAGGAGACCCGTAAGTTGATAAGATTAATATTTGCATACATGCTATCGTAAGTTTTGTCACAAATGCATGTGTGTCCTTGTTTGCATAGTCGTGAAGAGGTGTGTGGAGAGGCCAAGCGCGCTCTCAGATCTCTCTTGTCTAAGAAGCTGGAAAAAGAGGGATCCAAGCCCATGCCGTCCTTCCCTGAGATGGTCAGCTACATCCAGGAGAAGGTACAACCAGACTGCTTGTTTTGGCTTATTTAGGTGTTACATATGTTTGATTATATGGTCATATTCTGTAAATATTTCTAGCCAATAGTTTTCTCCTCCAAGCATGTTGGTTTTCTTAGTGATGTGTCTGCAGCAATTTAAAAAGGGCAGTGAAAACTAACATATTATGATTAGTGGAAACCTAACTAGTGAATAGGAATTAGCAATAGTAAATTAGTAAGAGTAAATTGTGTAATTAGACATTTTCTTTTCGAAAAATATAATGACCGTGTTGCTTGAACAATTCTGATGTGACGTAAGCAGCTATAATAAGGTTAGCTTTTATTGTATTTTTTGTTCTCTCAATAACTAATTATATTCTATGTTCTGTTAGGCTGCTGACAGAATGAAAAGTCCAGCCAAATACATTGTTGGAACCTCAACACTTCCCTTCAACCCTGCTACATTTGAGGAGGTGAGCCATAATATATAGGCACATGCTGGTTTGTGGGTCAAGTGATGTTTTGTTGATTTTCTAAGTGAAAAATGAGTGCATAAAAGCAAAATGCTGCCTGTGCATTATATTTCGTGTGTTAGGTTTTTACAATGTGTTAAACTCAGCAAGGACAGAAAGTTGTGCACTAAAATTTGCATTTAACTGAAGGGTTCCTTAGAGAGGATACATACAAGTATATATACATACAGACTATGTATCCTTCCTAAATTATGCAGTGTTTTCTATTTCCAGTTTTAGAAATGATGTATTGATTGGGTGCATTAATAAATAATAAGCCAAAAAGGTCATCTGTTTTATTTTCTAGATTGTTCTGTACCTCAGAATGTGTCTGGCCTATAGTGCTGGAGCCACACCAACTTCTCAGAGTCTGATTGATATGCAAGACGATGCCCCACTTATTGGGCACTACGTTCGGTCATTGCTCGCAAATGAGGCATCTCCCTCTTCCTCCACCCTCAAAGGCGGTGATGCTAGTCCATTGCAGGTCTACATGGATCTTCTACAGCATCTTCTGTCAGCTGTTGGAGGTAAATGAAAGAAATGGGCCACAGCACTGGACAATCTAGTGTTTTTGTTGCCTTAGCCTGCCTAATTCAATGATTCAGCAAATCTGTTGGTTCTCTGGCCCCGCTAGACTGAAGTTGACTACTCCTGACTTTGGTGATGCTTTGTGAGGAAAAAGTAAACAGTGTAAGAACTTGGTTATGATACTGGAGGCTACAATAATCTGGTGTTATTGTAGTTTTTTATAGTGAAAATATTAAAAAATCACTAATAAACACTCACTCAGGTTTAAAAGTAAATAAGAGTTAAAAAATATTTAATGAAAAAATAATTTTTTTGTGATATAGTAAGTGGTGGTACTGAGTACAGACAAATTAGTTGGTTTAGTTTACATTTATTTATTTACATTTATTTCAGTATATTTTATTAATAAAAAGTAAAATGTGGTAACATGCATTTTTAGAAACATTTAAAAAGGGAAACATCTCATGGCCTTTGATTTTTGTTTCAAGGTTTATAAAAAATGTAAAGCTTAAAAGGTATGTTGGTTCTTTTAGAAATGTATAAACTACAAATACTTAAATTAACTACAAATACTTGAGAAATTAAAAATTAAATACTTGTAGAGCAAAGAAGTAAAATTTTTGACCCAAGTGTTTTATTGACATCGGTGGATGATTTTAAAATTCAGTATTTCTGTTGAGTAGCTTCTTAGGGGGTGTCGCTAGGTGG
This sequence comes from Brachyalestes nurse, assembly GCA_037974405.1. Lineage (NCBI taxonomy): Eukaryota > Metazoa > Chordata > Actinopteri > Characiformes > Alestidae > Brachyalestes > Brachyalestes nurse. The sequence goes on from JBBPCY010000082.1 coordinate 6,584,189, forward strand.
CTGTACTGCCCATGGCCCACCTCTCCTAATTAAACATTTTTTTAATCGTAATTAGTGTTTTTGACTTTCAAGCACGCAAGAAACAAGTAGAGGAGCTTGTTAGGATTCGAACGGGCCCACTCCTGAGTCTCTACCACCCTACCAACAGAAAGTTACAGCCCCAAATCTTCCTTGACCAATAAGACACACATTCTTTGACGGACAATTTCTTGGTCCAGTAGCATTGTAAATAAAATTTGAATGCACCAGCGTGGGGCCAATGAAAAGAGCTTTCAGCCAATATGTCATTTGTGGGGTGGCTTTGTCCGAATCTTTGGAAAAAATCCAAAACTGATTTGGGATCATGAATCTGCAGCGAGCGTTTGGGTTTATAAGTCGAGGAAGGTCACAATGAATCCTTACTGGAATATTTCGAGGACTTTTGATGGGGATAACTGTCCAGCAAATACTATTTTTTATGGAAAATAGGAGGTTGCTTTGGACAGTCGATCCGGGAGTCGAGTGATTCAGAGCTGTTTTTCTTAAAAGGTAGGCGATTGGAAATTACAACACCTCGCTTTATAAGTGTCTACAAGCTGGCTGTATGTGATAAAAGCGGTTTCTAGTTGGTTTAGAGTTGTTTTATTGTGTTTTGAGCGAGATTTTTCTTGAGCTGGTCTGAGTTAAATCCCCATTGTCCTGTTTGTGGGTGGAATCGGTTGATCTGGTCAGTTGTGTCAGCTCGTGCTTGACTCTTCGGACAGAATGAATGGCAGAGAACCCTGTGGGCTAGCGTTTTTTTGTGTATATTTCTATTATAAAATTATGGATCATAGAGAACAAGATGGCCGCTTGACTGGTAAAAAGGGGGGGTCTTTGCACAAAAAGCGTTATTATAAAGTAATTTTTTATTCTTTTGAGAAGTTCCCAAGTTCCCAAGACCTGTGGCTATGGATTTCCAGTGTTTTCAAGCCAATGTTATGTAACTGGATGATAAGAATCGCTGATATCTAAGTGTATTCCAGTCTAATTTTCTGCTTCCATTCTTTGTAACATTTTGACTCCCAACCTGATTGCCCAGTTTTAAGATGGACCTATTTAATTTGATCCCTGCAGGTATTCCTGTAATGTATTGCCTTTTGGAGGTGGTGTCTGTTTGCCCTCAGAAACTCGCTCCCAGATTTGCCCATAAAATTGATTGGATAAAAGTAAGTGTTTGAGTCTGAGAGCTTACCCTTTTAGCTAAAACAAATAATATTTCATAGCTGTGTACATCGATTGACACACTGTGTGTGTGTGTGTCTGTGTGTGTGTCAGGGTCTGATGAACACTAATAAGGAAGATATGCGAGAGCTAGCTGCTCAGCTCTATGCTGTGGTTGTCTCCACCATGTCTGGCAGCGAGCTTAAAACAGCTGTACAAAACCTGATCAAGATCACCAAAGATACCCATGTACGTACCATCAATTCAACGACAACCTTTTTGTGTTTTGAGTGCCTTTTAAAATTCTGCTCAATATTGTAGCCAACTGCAAACCCCTAAAAATATTTAGCTTATTTTATGATCTAAAACAACAACATTCTTCAAATGTGGTTGAATATATTTGCTTATCGGTTTAGCACTGGAGCTCTAAGGTTAATGTTGCTAACAAATAATAAACATTAATAGCTGAATTATTTTTCATAAAAATCTCAAAACTGCGTTCAGTTCTTTAAGATGGACTTGTGGATGTGGTTTAGGGCTCACTGTGACATACTTTGAAGAAAACTTCTCTACTGCACGCAGCTATTTCAGACAACACCAGGGATGGTGTTCACAAAGCAGTTGTAAATATTTCCTCTGTATTACTGATTGTCATGGTGACAAAACTAGAACTCGTTACTCCTGACGCTATTTGTGAAAACCTTGTCATCTTAAAAGCAATCTCATTGCAATGGCAAGTGGTGACGTTTTTTTATTTTTATAGCTCACAGTAAATCCTGAACCACATCCGCAAGTCTTGCATCAGCTTGATGTGGTTGATTTAAGTACTGGGGTTGTATTTACGGAAAATATTTGGGTGACGGGTGTTTGCTAGCAATGACCTTATAGCTCCAGTTCTAAACTTAAAAGCAAAATTTAACTCCTTACATGTCTTGGCTAATTAACCACATCTGGACTAAGAAGAACAATGTGTGCCCAGTACTGCCTGTAGATTGATATTTGTAAATGATGGTTTTATTCACAATAGTAAAAATATTTCTTTTGAAACAGAGTCCTGAGACCCAGCATGGTGCCATTTTGGCTCTTGGCTACATGGTGGGAAGATACATGAGCCAGAGGCGGAGTTTGAACACAGGTGATGCCCTGAACATGGGCCAAATGAGTACCACACCCAAGGATGATGAGGAACTGATCACTGTGGCAACCAAAACTATTGGTATGAATAAAAGCTCTTTGAATTTGGTATAAATCAGTGAATCTGGTTTCTGATACAATCACACTACTGTTCTTAAGTTTTATTTGGATTATTTTAGAGCTAGAATAGTTGGCTCTTATGCTGAATTTTGGAACCACTCCATCAAAACGTTCATTAATATCCTTCATTAATATCCTTAAGGATATTAATGAATGTTTTGAATTAATATTGTGCTTGTATAGAACTTTGTGATCAGTTGATCATTAAAGCGCTAACAGTATTTTTTTTGCAGGGTCATTTCTGGATGGTAGGTCACTAACAGTATTAATGGTTCTGCAGGGTCATTTCTGGATGGTAAGTCTCCGTTGCTGACGATAGCTGCAGTAACAGCTCTGGGAGAGATCGGCCGTAATGGTGAACTGCTGATTCCAGTGGAAGGAGATGGTTTCACCAAACTCAGCCTGGTGGACAACTTGCTTGCCAAAATACCATCTGGCAAAGAGACCAGCAAGGTAACACACGTGCTAGTCTGAAATATTTGTTACAAGAAAAAAAGAACAATTTGAAAAGAAAACTGCCCTTTAGAAGTGTAAATTCAATGTTATGTATGTAGCACTTTTTACAACCAAGTTGTCACAAAGCAGCTTTCCAGAACACAGGTCCGAGTTGTGAGCTGCTGAAACCAGTCGAGGGCATCCCGGACCGATTGCAAGTGATTGCAAGAAGATGGTGACCTGGGGTCCCATGGTGATTGGGCTAGACAAATGTGTAGCAGTTCCGCTCAGACAAAGAAAACAGAAAGAGTTAGTTATGTTTAAATATACAGAGAATGTTTTATATCTGTGAGAAGCGCAACTCAGGCGTATCTTGCTAAAGCATCCTAGCTAGAAAGGCATGAGAGCGCCCTGAGACACCGGTGTACCTCCACTCCAATGTGAGGAGTGGCGGGGTGACCGCACCAGTGCCCCAATTTACTTGAATTCTCTGCTCATCCCCTCCCAGCTCTACACCTTTCATCTGGCAGGAAAAATTAATTACAGAAAGCCTGATTCAGGGTTCCCACGGGTTCTTGAAATCCTTGAAAGTTTGGTATTGGGTTGTCTGTACTGATAGGGAAAATTATTTTGTCTTGACGTATTGCCTGCGCTAAAGGCTCTAACAAGAGGGCAAACAATGAAGGCGACAACGGGCAGCCCTGCTGTGTGCCTCTGCCCAACAGAAAAGCACTTGAGCAACTCAGCCCTGCCGACACCCATGCAAAAGAATTAGTATATAACATTTTTACCATGTATATAAAATGGGGGTCGAAACCAAATCGCTTCAGAACTGACCAGAGACACTTGACCCGATTTAAGGCTTTCTCTGCGTCTACCGAGAGAATAGCACGTTGATCGTCGGTCGGGTTGGGCGCATCTATAATATTTAAAAGATGTCAAGCATTATCCATAGCACAGCGTCCCTTAAGAAATCCTGTCTGATCATAAGAGATTACAGAGCCAGCAACTTGATCTAACTGATGGGCTAAAACTTTAGCATAAACCTTAGTGTCCGTACAAATAAATGAAATCGGCCTATAGCTAGAACAACAGAGAGGGTTTTTCCCTTTTTTAAGATCAGGGAAACAAGGGCAGTGTTCTGATCTCTGTGAAAACAACCACTATCTATGGCATAATTTAAGAAATCGAGAAGGAGTGGTCCAAGCAAATCCCATATTACTAAATACAACTCTGGAGCTAAACCATCCAAGCCAGGGGCATTACATTTATTCAATTACTCTAGAACTCACTTAGCTGGATTGGAAAGTCAAGAAAATTATGATGCTCGTCATTTAGGTGAGGGAGGTTTAATTTTGATATAAATTCAGTTCAGCTGTTATTGAGCAAATTTTGCCTTTGCCGACTTTTAATTTGAGAGTTTTGTTCTTCTTCTGTAGATTTTTCTTGTTTCCTGTATGTAGTCAACATAACATGTGCATAGCCGCTTGCAGAGCAAGCACGCTATTGTTCTTCTTAAGTTTTATATTTATATTTTTTCCGTTCACCTGTATTTTTGGCCCGCTACTCCTCCCAGAGCTTTCGAGATTGAGACACCATTACAACTTTGACACGTCGGGACAGATCTCGAATAGCATGCTTGTTCATAGCTTTTTGCTCTGTCTTGTCATTTGTTCGTTATTCCCATTTTTCCGGCGAAAAAATTCCCATAGGGAATGATTAGGGCTCACCTTTCAGATAGTCCTGCTCGGGCACGCTTTGTCAGAAACCCACCAAACTTCATGTGCTAACTCAGACTAACTTCCCCGACACACAAACACGATCAGTGATGACTAGCACTCGTCTTTTCCTTGTCTTTAGCTCATCCCTTTTTTACACCATTCTCTTGCATTCATTTTTATCCCCATTGAAATGAATGCAGTTTCAGAAGACGAAACTTTGAGGCTCCATACAGTGACCAAGCCTTATGAAACTTCATATGAGACCTCAGGCCACACCCCCAAAGACACAGCTGTTTAAACTGAACTGGCCAAAAAGTATTAGGACACAGGTAGTGTTGGGTGATTAATTTGACTTTACAGTTCAGGACGATTTTTTTTCATTAAAATCGATTTTATTACTTATTTTACAAGCAAGTGCCAAAAGCAGAACTAATGCGATGCACCGTTCTACACGGGCAAATTAGCGCGCCACACCCAAACACTGTAGCAGTGTTTGTGCCCAAGAAAGGTCTTACTACATGTGTAATACGGAACTGTTTCTGGTTTATATAAGTATATAAACTTCATGATGACGTCATAATATGCAAATTACAAAAGTATATTTATACCCGTGTGACTTGGGTCGCACGGATTTCTCTGCCTCCGCCATGTATCTTTCTTCTACCTCCGCTCGTCTTGTCTATGAGGTGCTGAACTCTGCAGTGGTCCTTGAATTTGAGGATTTTGGTCCTGGAAAGTCCTTGAAAGGTCCTTGAATTTGATGTTAACCAAGGTGTGGGAACCCTGCTGACTAAACAAGTAGGTTTTCTGCCTGGACCTAAGAGTCCCAAATGTTATTCTAAATAGCATTTCAGAGCTTGGGGGGCGATATATGAGAACGCTCTACCGCCTCCTGAAGCTTTCAGAATTCTGGGGATAAGTAGTCAGCACCTTGAGATCTAAGTGACCACGGAGGTTCATAGTAAAAGAAAAGTTCACTGAGGTGCGTGGCCATTCAAGGCTTTATATATGTAATTAGTAAAATTTTGTAATCAATAGGAAATTTGATCGGAAGCCAATGAAGTCTTGATAATATTGGGCTGATGTGGTCAAATTTCTTGGCTCTAGTGAGGACTCTAGTTGCATTCTGAACTAGTTGGAGCTTATTTAAATTTTTGTTGGAGCAGCCTGACAAGAGGCTGTTACTATAATTGAGTCTGGAAGTAGTAAAGGCATGGACCAATTTTTCCGCATCATAGAGAGATGCACTTCTTAACTTAGCAATATTTTGTAGATGAAGTAAAGCTAATTTACAGTACTTATATGTATCGAATGAAAGATCCATAGTGACACCGAGATTCTTTACAGTTAATGTTGGAGAGGCTGAGCAACCAGCAGAATCAAGCATTAGACCTGACAGTTTGTTTCCAGCAGCTTTCGGACCTAAATAAAGGGCCTCTGTTTTAGCTGCATTGAGTAAGAGACAGTTATGTGACATCTAGTCTTTTATATCCTTATAATGCAGTCCACAATCTTATTTAATCTAAGTTGTGTATCATCTATGTAGCAGTGGAAGCTAATCTCATGTTTCTGGATTGTCATCCCTAATGGCAGCCTGTACAAAGTAAATAAAAGAGGTCCTAATACAGAACCTTGTGGGGCACCATGTTTAACTTTGGTGGGTGCTTTTACAAACCTACTGGTTAGGATGTTCACCCTGCGATCAGGAAGTCGTAGGTTCAATTCCCAAGACTTCTAAGCACCTCTGAGCAAGGTACCGTCCCCACACAGTGGCTGCCCGCTGCTTCACTTGGTGAATGGGTTAAATCCAGAAGAAGAATTACATGCTATTCACACTGTGTGCTGTGGTGTGTTCACGTATGACAAAATGGTCACTTTCACATACGGCAGTTCCAGTGACTCCGACAAGGTTTTCTAGTCTGCCTAGTAAAATAGTGGTCAATCATGCCGATTACCTCACTAGGATAAAGCAAGAACTGACAAAGAGACAAATCCTTTGTCAGCAGACTGTAAAAGATAATTTACTGTCTTTACTAAATCTCTGCTATGAAAAGCCCGAAACCTAGATTGAAATTTCTCTTAAATCTTAGATAGTAATGGAAAATTAGAGAGAGAGAGATAATTTGAGAGCTTGCATGGATAAATGTTTTTTTAAAGGTTTAATAACTACTAATTTAAAGATTTTTGCATTGTTGTATTTTGGTTAAAAAATGCCTAAAAATGCCTTTTTTATAGTGTAAACCTTAAATATGCCCCCAAACATGCTCCCAGAACACTTTAATTTCATTGTAAACTGAAAATGTAAAGGTAAATCAGTATTTGCCTCTTTCCAAGGTAAACACGTCTTTTAATTTAAATTCCCCACCATTGTGGAGTCTAATTTTTAGATTGAATTTCCTGTCTAATTATTTTTACTTTTATTGTTGAAAAAGTCCATTAAAAAACGTCACTACTATAGTTTGCAGGTACCTGTTGTTCTGCACCTCCCTGGTTTCTAGTTAGTTTAGAAATCATACTAAACAGAATCCTGGGATTAATTTTATTAGATTCAATGAGGGGTTGTAGTCTCTAGGCTCTCCCTCCAGGCGGAGTGGAAGGATTCCAAATTGGTAGATCACCATTTGCGCTGTATTCTACGATGCATTTTGCTTTAAAACACATGTTTGATCATTATACCAAGGAGCCAGCCTTTTCTGTCTAAACGTTTTACATCTTAGAGGTGCGGCGCAGTCTAGTGTGGATCAAAGAAAGTTGATATTTCTGGGAGTTTTTCAGTAAATGAGCTGTGGCAGATGTAGTTGCACGATTAATATGAAAGAGAGGGGACGTGTTATCCACATTAACACCAGGAATCAAGATTAAGTGAAGCATGTGGCCACAGCGGTGAGTAGTGCCTGTTACATGTTGGGTGAAGCCAACCATATCTAGAACTGAAGTAAACACAGATTTTAGCGGATCCTGTTCTTTTTCAAAGTGAATATTAAATCTCCAGTAATTATAATTTTGTCACATCATACTGCTAAATTTGCTACAAAACAGCTGAAATCTTGTAAGAACTCTGTATAGGGCCCTGGTGGCCTGTAGACTGTAATTAGGGAGAGAGAGTTCTTATTTAGATGAGTTCTTATCTAGAGAGTTCTTATCTAGATGAGTTATGTTAAGGAACAGAGTTTCATAGCACGAGAACTGAGAACGTTTAACATCTAATGTTTAACAGTCCCAGCTTTAGATTTAAAGTGCTGAGCTTGCTGGTAGTATGAGAGAGATTAATTAAATTGTTCGAGCACACTTTTTGAAGTTTCCTACTTTTCTGGGACAGACACAGTCTTGATATTACAGAACTTAGGATGGCGATGACTCAAGGCAGCTTCTAGACGGTCAGGGTAGCCAGTCTGTCTGCTCACTGGCCTCAGTCCTGGTTTGTTAGCAGCGACTTCCTGAGCTGTCCTGCTGGCTAATTAACAGACTGTGGGCTATGCTGCAAGAGATGAGAGCAGCACCCTCCCACTAGAGGGGTAGATACCGTCCCGGGCTAAGAGACCAGGCTTGCCCTCAAACGTGGACCAAACACGCCGTATTGGGAAGGGGCCAGAGCATATTACAGCATCGGACATAGTCTGGGCTAATTTGCACACCTTTTTAGTGGCAGTTATTAAACAGTTGAGTGATATAATTTGCAAGCGTGTAGACGAGCAAACACTGGTTTAGACTGTTTTAGACCGTTTTTTTCCTGTGGAAATTAGATTTTACTAATATGATGCAATAGTAATAATAATAAATAGTAATAAAAAAATAAAAAGAAGAAATAAAATAAACTAAAGGGAAAAAAGGGAACAACAAATTAAAAAAGAAAAAAAAGCAAATACAATAAGTGTGTAAATGAAAAATAAAAAACAGAGTTGAGGTTGTAGAGGTTGAAATTAGAACTGCTGCCACTGTGTAATCACTCCTAATACTGCATATGATGCAAGTTCTAAGAGTTAAACAAGACTAATAATGCTCATTTTGTAATGAAGCACACATTTATGAATATGCCCTGAAAAGCATATTTTGATACATTGTGTCGTAATTTATCACAATAATAATAAATATCATATTGCCCAGTTCTACCAGCTGGTAAGATTGTGTTGTCTTGTACAAAGTACACAGGTCGGTTTTTTATTTCAGGTTCATTTTAAAACATGGTCTGGTGTCTGTCCTGTGTTTTTGCATGGTTGTTGAAAGTTACTTGCCTATCAAAGATGATGTATTTGAGTGTCACGTATTGAAGAATTACATTTTTGTCAGATGAAAGAACGTGCAATCCAGACACTGGGGTTCCTCCCAGTGGGAGATGGAGAATTCCCTCATCAGAAGAAGCTCCTGCAAGGCCTTATGGATTCAGTAGAGGTAGAGTTATAAGATCCTTGCCTCATATAATATGGTGCTAAGAATTTAAACTGTGATTGTAAATCCTGTTCAGCATACTGTTTTATCTTCTTAGTGAAAAGGTGCAGTGAAAGGTTGTTTAGACTATAGTGTTAGTAATGTGTGTTTAAAAGTCTCTCTTTGTTTCTGTCTCCCCCTTGGCCTTTCTGTTGTTCTTTCGTTCGTTCGTTCGTTCGTTCGTTCTTTCTTTCTTTCTTTTAGGCTAAGCAGGTTGAGCTGCAGTTCACAGTAGGAGAAGCGATAACTAGTGCTTCTGTAGGAAGCTGCTCTGGAGCTGCCAGAGATGTCTGGACTTGCACTGAAGACCAGTATTGCCCTCCTGAGAGTGAGTGTGCAGAACATCGATAAGCCTGCTGCTTTGTATGAATGTGTGTCATATCTGAACCACATGGCTTAACATACATGTGGTTGTATGCAAAGGTTTTGATGGCTGAATTTAATCTAGTTGCAAAGGATATTTTTGAAAACATTGTCTCCAAGCTTTTGTAAGCACATGTACAGTCTCTTAATAGCTTGATAAACTCATTTGCTCCCAGATGTGAAGAATAATGACGTAGTGCCCTGGGCATTGAGCTCCATCTTGTGCAAGTACATAGTGAGTCAGAACCCTCACATCCGTCAAGCTGCCTGCATATGGTTACTCTCACTAGTGAAGAAACTGAGTGAGCACAAAGAGATTCGGGTAAATTTAAATACATACACACATTTTATACAGCATAACTTCTGCACAAATATTGCCTGTCAAAACAAATGGTAAAAGGTCTGTGATTGCTGAATACAGAGTGTAACTGGATTGTAAATGTAATTCATTGTTCATCATAATTCATTTTGCACTCACATTTAAATACTGACATACAATAAATGGACAGGTAATAGACGATAATGACTCCATGTAGTAGTAATAAAACCAATATGATGTAATAATATTGGCAAATTTAGTGTAAGTTTAATGCTATGTATTTGATGTCTCTTTTTGGTGTAGTCCCATCTGAAAGAGATTCAGACAGCCTTCATTTCAGTTCTGTCTGACTCAGATGGTGAGTTATTAATTACACACACTTGAACCATGCACGCAACTTCCAAAACTGATAAGATTTTTTTAAGCACCAAATGTGGAACTCCTATTGGTATAGACAGATAATTGGTTTAAAATGATTTAATCGGATATTTGGGGATGTATTTAATGTACTCTTGGCTTTATACCCCTACGGAAATCAAAGTTGTATTTCTGTGTAGTCCTAGTCCCAATTATTTAATTATATAATTAGTCCCAGTTGTTTAATTATATAAATGTTTATGTACCCCCATTGACAGATATTGACATGGAAAATACTGGAAATCAGCCTTTTCTATTCCGGCCTAGTTTCCTGAGAATAAATGTCATAAAATTTTCCTGATTGTGTCTGTAGAGCTCAGTCAGGATGTGGCATCTAAAGGCCTGGGTTTGGTGTATGAACTGGGAGGAGAGCAGGATCAGCAGGAATTAGTATCAGCTCTAGTGGAGACTCTTATGACTGGAAAAAGGTATGTACAAATCATCCAGCCATCTCCTACTTAGGAGTTTACCTCAGCTATGTTATTCATGGTTTATTGAACACTGATTAGTGTTTGTCATGGATGAATGGTAGGGCATCAGAAGAGCATTTAGTTTTGAGGACATACCGTTTCATAGTGTCTAATATAATACATGATTAAATGTTTCACTTCATTTAAACAATGTGTGTGTGTATTAGAGTCAAACATACTGTAACAGAGGACACTGAGGTCTTTCAAGGCAATTCTCTTGGCAAAGCACCTGATGGGTAGGTCTTTTGGACTTATTTTTAGTTTTTAATATATGAAATGTTCTGATTTTCCACTTTGGTACACATATCTTGTAAACATGCTCATTGTTCATGTGTCTGGACACTGTTGGCTGTTTTTTCTCACGAGGACTATTCTCAATTCAGTAGTGACACTGATATGTGAAGGAAACTTGAGCAGCACTGCATTGTGGGTTCCGCTCTGTGTAACACACATACACCAACACTAACCTACCACTACCATGTCCGTGTCACTGCTTTTCTGAGAATGATCCACAACCCAAATAACACCTGTGCATGGGTGGTCCTGTGGGGGTCCTGGGTTCAGGGGGCTAACAAATCTGATAAAATGGACAATGAGTGTATAGGTACAACGTAGGTGTATGTACCAAATCATGTTAGTTGTTACATAAAATTGAGTGGTTATTTAAAATGTATATTCTCATTATTGTGTCCCAAATAAAGGTAGCTTTGTTTTGATTAACAGACATGGCCTCTCTACATACAAGGAGCTGTGCTCACTGGCTAGTGATCTGAACCAACCAGATCTCGTTTACAAGTTCATGAACCTGGCCAATCACCATGCTATGTGGAACTCTAGGAAGGTATGTGTTTTCAGTTTGCGGGTGTTGACTACAAAACAATGTTGTGGGTTAAAAAACTTTAAGGACACACCCTCTCCACTACAATAGGATCTATCTCCTCAACCCCCCCCCCCCCATATTGTGAAGAGCGGATCATAAAAGTAGTTTGGCAGCTTAACCCATAGATCCCTAATGGTATCTTTCTGGTTTCTGCTTTACTTGTTCTTTTTTAATGTTTACAGCCTTAAATCATGTGTAATGTACAAGTGTCTCGTATCCTTTTTTTCAGCACAACCCAGCCAATATGATAAATATTTTTAGAATTTAACCAACAGTTTGGACACAATTGACTCAAAAACAAACAAAAAAGTATGAAAATCCTTTACATCCTACATATAAAAACCCTCAGCTTACACATATAAAAAAAACTATGTACAAATAGTCACAAGTAAGGCAGAGTTTGTGTTCCTCTCTGAACAGTCAACAGCACCGCTTACACACACTCTCTCATACCTTCTGCCCACCTCAAGCCTCACACAACCCTCTTTCACACACATATGTGATTGGGCTTTTTACTGGTTATATTTTACTGACATATACTTTACTAAACAGTTTCCTGAACTGGTTTATTGCATTCAGTGTTATGTTGCCTGAATATGTAGCACAATTGTGGAGTGTTTAATTTTTTCCTTTGTGGATTCCTCCTCTGCTGTAGGGAGCAGCGTTTGGGTTTAACATTATTGCAGCAAAGGCAGGAGAGCAACTTGCTCCCTTTTTACCTCAGTTGGTGCCTCGCCTCTACAGATACCAGTTTGACCCTAACCTGGCCATCCGGCAAGCAATGACAAGCATCTGGGATGCCCTTGTCACAGACAGAAATATTGTGAGGTTTCATTAAAGATGTTTTATCATAAAGTCTCCTTGGATGTATTAAATGAATGTAGTTAGTTTATCTGATTCTTGGCTTATGAATTCATTAAATTCAAGATGCATTATTTAACTTTTAATTCTGTTTTGTTTCTTAACCCAGGTTGATAAATACTTGAAGGAGATATTTCAGGATGTCATAACCAACCTAACCAGTAATATGTGGAGAGTTCGGGAGTCATGGTAACTTTAATCAAATTAGTCATAATTCTAACACAGAATGTCGTTATATGAAATTCTGATTGTGTTTTTGGCTTTTTTCTGTCTTTAGCTGTATGGCTTTGAATGATTTGATTCGTGGAAGGCAGGCAGATGACATAATTGACCACCTAACTGAAATCTGGGAGACATTGTTCCGGGTTTTGGATGATATCAAGGTGACTCATAAATAACTTGACATTTAAGATAACAGTTAAGCAACTTAAATGCACACTGAAGATGCACATGGATGTAAGATTTCCTAATTTTCTGGTCAGTTTATCTTTTTTTTCCACCGGATAATAGTTGTTATTTTCACGATGATGATGATGATGATGATGATGATGATGATGATTATTATTATTGTAATTAGCTCAAATTTAGCTAATTAATTTTTCGTTCCATCCGCTATGATTCACTTGCAGCGTGTTTTTACGTGTATTACTTTCTGTACTTCAGGAATCAGTACGAAAGGCGGCAGATTTAACACTGAAGACCCTCAGCAAGGTAGAAAAAACTAATCGAAAGTTACACGTCTAACCCCTCTCTGAACTTAAAGTGCCAAGGAGCAATTCAGCGGTTCTGCATTACTCAAAATCCTGATTATTGACAAAGGGTTGTGTCTCTGACAGGTTTGTGTCAGGATGTGCGAATCAACAGGTGCTTCTGCTCAAAGAATTGTTGGGGTGCTGTTGCCAGTTCTGTTGGACAAAGGCATTGTCAGCAACGTTGCAGAAGTGCGCTCTCTCAGGTAGGAACAGGCATGCATGTACTTAAAGGTATAATTTGCTAGCTGAAAATGCATTCCTTTTTAAATTTCCAAATGAAAATACACACATCATAGGTGTTCTTAAATAAGTGTAACACGTAGGGCACAAATATAAAATATAATATAAACCTTGTGCACTAGGTTTTATTTTCATTAAATAAACTGTATCTGTGCATTAAAATTTGAAGTGTAGAGAATTGTACTTCTCTTTTGCTTACTGGTTTGCTTGAATTTTCTTAAATTTGACCAGGGATGCCAAAACCTTTGCATATGTTGTACAGCTAAAAACAGTAGTAGCAGCAAGCTTGGAACCTGAACGTTATGTCTTTGTCCATATGTGTATGGATCAGCATCCAGACGTTAGTGAAGATCAGTAAGGCAGCAGGCAGCCGCCTGAAACCCCATGCCCCTTGTCTCATCCCAGCTTTGCTAGAGGCACTGAGTGTGCTAGAACCACAGGTACTCAGCTACCTCAGTCTGAGAGCCACTGAACAAGAGAAGGTGAGTGGCTGCTCTACTTTTTGTATTGTTCGATCTCAACACACCATACTGAAGCATTATCATTAAAGAGCATATTAAAGGACTATCTCACCCGTGAGGTGTAACACAAAGCTTTTTCCGGTACCACGAAGTTAAACATGAATTCAGGTTTTTTATAATAACGATGCATTTCTGCAAGAAAATATGAAGTGTGATTGCGTGGCTACTGGAAACCGAGTGTGTGCAGACACACAAACATTGTTTTGTTGGGCAAAAAAAGTTTGTGTTAAAACTAGAGGTGTCAAGTGATTAAAAAATAATCAAATTAATTACAAGCTCTCTGATTGATTAATTGCACTAATTGTTTTGCTGTAAAAGTGTAAACGCAAAACTTTTTTGCACTGCTCATGTGCAATATGATCTAATGTGCTGAGGGAAAAAACAATAATGCTTCAGCAAGACCAATGATAGAACTACAGTGGGGCAAATAATATTTTGATCCCTTGCTGAATATGTAAGTTTGCTGCCTTACAAAAAAATTAACAGTCTCTAGTTTATAAGGTAGTTTCGTTTTAATAGAGAGAGACAGAATATCAACCAAAAATCAAGAAAAAACATGTTACATAAAAGTTAGAAATTGATTTGCATTTCACTGAGTGAAAAGTATTTGATACTCAAGCAAAACATGACTTTGTACTGAGTGCAGAAACCCTTGTTGGCAAACACAGCAGTAAGTTTCTTGTAGTCGGTCACCAGGTTTGCACACATCTCAGAAGGGATTTTGGCCCACGCCTCTTTACAGAAACTTTCTAAATCCTTTAGGTTTCTTGGCTGCTGCTTGGCGACAGGAAGCTTCAGCTCCCTCCACAGATTTTCTATAGGATTGAGCTCTAGAGACTGTCTAGGCCACTCCATGACCTAAATTTGCTTCTTCTTTAGCCACTCCATGCTTGAATGTGGGGATGGTGTTCTTTGGGTCATACTCAGCATTTCTCTTCCTCCTAACACGACGGGTCGAGATGATGCCAAAGAGCTCAATTTTGGTTTCATCACAGCACTTTCTCCCAAGCCTTCTCTGTATCATTTAGATGTTCACTGGCAAACTTAAGACTGACCTTCTTGAGCAGGGGGTCCTTGCGGGCACAGCAAGATTTCAATCCATTATGATGTAGTGTGTTAACAATGGTGTTCTTAGTGGCTGTGGTCCCAACTGCCTTCAGATCATTAACATAATTAACGTGTAGTTCTGGACTGATCCCTCATCTTTCTCGTGATCGTCCTCACCCCATGAGGCAAGATACTGCATAGAGCTCCAGACTGAGGGCAATTGATGGTCATTTTATATTTCTTCCATTTCCGAATAATTGCACCAACAGTTATCACCTCCTCACCAAGCTTCTTGCTGATGGTCTTGTAACCCATTCCAGCCTTATGCAAGTCTGCAGTCTTGTCC
>JBBPCY010000082.1:6614416-6628250 GCA_037974405.1 Brachyalestes nurse
TGTGTAGCATGTTTTTCCTTACTACACATTTATTAGGTTAAAAGTGGGTCGAACCCCCCCCCCCCCAAAAAAAAAAGCCTGCAAAAGGGCAGTAATATTTTTGGTTGGATTAAGGTTGGAACACTCATGGTAGCCAAAAATTCCCAACACCATTCATTTTCCAAACAATTTTACTTCTATATAATGATTGCTCTGAAGTTTTGACTTCAGAAGAGCAAGGTCAGTAGATACCAGCCCACCTGGACATGCAGAGATTAGTTCCAACTTGCATCTAATCTGCTACCTAACCATAATACATCTGATCCAACCAATAAAGGACTTCTGAAGAAGTTAAACTGCAGAAAGGCTGGTGACCACTGAACTAGCTGAGGATCCAAATAATCCAGTTTCAAGTTAGCTGATGGAACATCAAGCCCTACTGAGCAGGAAATGCTCACATTAATATTGAAAATGTATAACAATAACTACATTTATACTTTTATTGATGTTAGCCAGAAGAAATAAAAATGTCAACAGTTGAAATAGTGGAATAAGATGCTGGATAGAAATATAAACAGATAAAAATACCAAAACAGCATAAACTTCTCCTTTTCAAATGCCTCAGGCAAGCAACTGAACGTCTTTTGGTACATGATGTTATCCTGAAAGTTATAACAGCAATGATATCTAACAATTTACATTGTACACAGATTTTAAATCTAAAAAGTAATTAGAAAAATTTAGAAATGTTTTTCAAAAGTGTGATACGTGTGTATATTATATGCACTACTGAAAGAAGCAGCTTATGTATACATTGAAGCAAAGGTGTACTCGTGCATCGATTTAGCTAGCAAGTATCTGCCGCTGCCGTTTGTCCTTGGTCTTATCTTGTGAGCGCTGGGCCAGAACTTTGCCCTCATGTGTCTGTGCTGTGCGTGTCACTGTGGAAATGCCATCCACAAACTTAGTCTTGAAGAGCACATTAGCATTGGTGAACATTCCATCTTTCAGTGACACAACCACAAACTACAAACAGAAAAAAACAGTAATATTAAAAACAAAAATAAAACTTCTGACCACTTTTGATTTAATTAAAGCAAGGCAAAACCTATACCACATAGAAAACAAGTTAATAGCCTCAGATTTGGTGTTGGAATTTCTAACCTGGGAGTGTGTGAAATGCGTACGCAGCATCTGTCCTATGTTCTGTGTGTGCGAGAGGTCAAGGGCAGCATCCACTTCGTCCAAGATGTAAATAGGAGCGGGTTTGAACAGCAACATGGCTAAAATCAGTGACAGCGCCACTAGAGATCTGAAACACACACCAGATATGCTTGTACACTACACTTATACAGAATTAAAAACATTTTAGACGGCCAGAACAGATTAACACTAAACTGTGCTGACCTCCCAGCATTGGACTTAAAGACCATTGGTTTTAGGCGTAGTTTCAAAGTTAGGATTAGCTGACCTTTGACCTCCACTGAGTTCAGTCAAGTTCTCCTTCCAAGTGTTTCCAAGAGCAACTTTAAACTCCAAACCATCTAGGACACCACAACCCTCAGGTGGGGCTAAACGAGCATTTGCCCCCGGCAGAAGCGTGGAAAATATGGAGCCAAAATCCTTATTCACCTAAATGTGCAGTACACACAAAATTACACACTGCATGTAGAAGTGGTTCATTGCAGCATGGATGGTTTAGTATTGTATAAGTAACTTTTAAAGTAACTTTCAAAAAAACCTTTTGCCATGCCACATTTAGTGCCTCATTCTTTTTCTGATCCAGCTCCCTGATTGTCTCCAGAATCTTCGCCTTGTCATTCTCCACAATCCTTTTCTTCTTTTTCAGATCATTATACTGAAACAGACATTCAAATACCAACACTGAACATTAAAAAGTGTAGAACAGTTTCTTAAGGTGGTACAAAATGGTAAACATGATTTAAGAAAGTGCCTTACTGAAAACAGCTGTTTAAACTATCATTCCTTTGTGTTCAACAGAAATATTAGACATGCAGCTCCAGTTTCCAAACTAAAGAACAAATTTGGGCACCAAACAAGTCTTTGCTTGTGGAAAACGTGGAAAATTTTGCAAATGTAATGTTTCCACTTTCCTAAAGCATCAGTTTGACCAAAAGTAAAACAGATACTCCATAAAAAGTCAAATAAAACATCCTTGAAGGAGCTGCTAGGCTAAAGTAGCTAACAAGTAAGCGAAGCTTATGTACACCAAGTAGCAATGAGAAAACTACATGCCTAAAATGACCAAAAAATAATAATTCACAGTTGTCTCAAACCTTGTGAAGTAATCTAAAGTCAACCATCTTATGTAGTCTGCATTAAACTATATTTATTTTTTGCCAAAGTATGACTAATCTCTACTAAACCAAAGATAATGAGTTGTATACCCTCTCCTCAGCCTCACTGAGCATGTTCATTGCTCTGCGATTGATGTTCCTCTCTAGCTTGTCTTTGGTCTCCTCCAGTTTTTTCAGTCTCTGCCCAGCTTCTTTAGGGCTGTTTGTCTTGAAGTCATATGCCGAGTTGGGCTGACCAAACAGATGCCGCTCAGATGAGATCCAGTCATTCTCAGCCAACATGCGTGTTACCTACACAAAGGCATTAAATGACTGGTCACGTCTATCCACTCTCTTGTAGCAAATGACATATTCCAATTCCCTACAAACACACAACTGGTCTCAAATTACAGTTCAATCTCTCAAACACATACTCTGGCAACAGCATCAGAGCTGTCCTTCTTGTGTTTGCTGATGTTGTGTTCAAGCTCTTTGATTCTGAGCTGGGCATCGTTGTTTTGCTCTCTGAGCCGGTTTGCTTCTTCACTCTTCCCTTTTATCTCTCTCTCCTGCCCCAAAATCACCTCTTTTTGCTGGGAAAGCTGCTCCTGCGCTTGCCGCACAGCTTCCTACAACACACACACCTTCAGTTCTTTCTTTATGGGTTATTGTAAATCAGTCATGAGGAATACCAAAAATGATTCACACCTTAATAAAATGATTAATACAAATATTTGAGTATTCGTTCATTACATTGGTATTCCAATCTATTTTTAGTGCGCAGGTACTTAATTTATTTTAGAGGCCATCTGTAGTTGCTAATTGAGTCATCTGGAAGACTCAATTTGCTTGCCTTTTTGCCAACAACATACTGGCCAAAGCCTGCATGAAAATTTGTAAAAATGTTACCTTATTGGCTGCGACCTCAGTTCTCATAGTACTGATCTGCTCCTGTATGGTCTTCATGGCCTCATCCACAGCTTCAATCTGCTGTTCATAGACAGCCTGCTCTCGCTTCAGCTCCTCCAGCTCTAGAGCAACAGCATCAGCCTCCTATACACAGGGAAATATGGACTCACCTTGTAATTTGCATTTCTAAAACAAACATGGGCAAACACTGCAAATTAGTACAGTTAAAAGAGCTGTCCTTGACAGACGGATGGACATGGTAGAATCCAAAGTAACTGGTAATGCAGACTGCCCCAGAGCAAAGAATGTTACAGCAAAATAAAGCACTATTGCCAGGTGGTAATGTGGCTACAGCCATTGACAAACTCATTATGATGACTTTAGTCAAGCAGTTTATAACAGACACCTGTTGTCTCTCCTTGAGCTTTTTGTTGAAGGCATCTGCTTTGCTCTTGGCCTGGTTGAGCTTCTGCTGAGCTGCTTTCAGTTCTTTCTCCCTCTCTGCCTCAGCATTCTTCATTTTGTTCTCCAGTATCTTGTATTTGTCCTCCGCCTTCTTCTGCAACTCTTTCGTCTTTCTGAGAGTCTCCTCGCTTTCCTCTACCATGCAAAAAAACCAACACACTATGGTGAGGTCTTCACTTTTTAGGTGACTGCAACAACGTGTAAGTGATTATTAGTCAGCCATGACATACGTAAACCCCATTCTACACACAACAAAAAGTTCAAACAAGTTATATTCAGCATCAAGACATTTAAACTGGCATATTATCAGCATTACATGCCTTTTATGGGGTTTGAAACAAGAATTGCATCATGAAATCTGAAACTGCTTCCGTCCCAAGACAACACTTCCCTCACCCCTCCAAGAGCCATCACATCTCACTTGAACTAATACAGTAAGTGAATGGTACTTAGGCTGCCAAGAGGAAAGTGAACGAGTGCATGTTAAAGAGTGAATACCAATGGTCTTGTGGAGGTTCTCCAATTCCTCCTGTTGTTTGTGGAAGGAGCTCTGATGTAGTTTGGTCTCAAGTATCTGAGCTTCCTCAGTCTTCAAGTCCAACTGTTGCCTCAGCTGCCGATACCTTCAAGAACAAAGCAAAATGAATCCTCTATCTCTCCAACAGACATCATCCCTCTCCCTCTCTTTTGCTATTCATGGAAATATGAACTCCATCCCATTTCCTCTCTGTAGTCCTTTTCAAAATATTGTGTCATTTCTTCTACTGCTGTCTCAGTTTCCATGTCTCCCAAAGTATGCACCCATAAAAACAGTTTAGTGAAGCGGTTGTAGTTGCTGAAGTTTCTTGGTTACTAACTTTTCAGCAGTTCCTTTGAAGCTGCTGAGGTCCGTTTCCACAGAAACAAGCTCTGCCTCTTTAGCCCTCAGGTTGTCCTGGACATTTTTCACTGCTGCCAGCTTCGAGAGCACTGAAGCTGTCTGAGCACGAGCACCTACAAACAGATGCAAACAACTGACTGCAAATTCCTCTACATTCTTTTACCCCAAACAATTAAAAATGAATACATTATTGCATCCAGTACTATGGACTGAGTGTTAATTCATCCATCAGAATACAATACAGGGGGTCCTCGGGTTACAACAGCCTCAACATATGACATTTTACAACCCTCACTCCCACTCGGCTTACACCGTTAGCCTCGTACTTACGGATTATGTGGGTGAACTAGTTCGGTTGCACGCAGTAGGATATTACACAGAAATACAGATTATGAGTTAGGGAGTTTTCCTTTTTCTGTGGCTTATGAATGTGTTTTATGATTTCACAACTGTGTTAGGACAGGTAAGTGACTTAGGCTAGGGTGTGTTTCGACCAAAATTCGGGTTACATCACTTTTGAAGGAACGAATCGGTGTTGTAACTCGAGAAGCCCCTGTATATAATCGCCATTATGCACACCTCCTGTTAGTGTTCCCTGCGGATCAAATACATCTCCTCCGAGAGTAACTGTTTTTGTGCTGACACGCTTATCAAAAGCAACTTTCTTGGCGTTGTCCAGAGTATCGCAAACGAGCGTGGTTCCAAAAATATACTCCATTGCCTTACGCAGCTCTGACTCATAACCCACCAAAGACAGAGCTGTGTGCACATTATCGTCCCCCACCTGAAACAAGTTAAAAGATCCTCGTCAAAAACAACATATTTCAAAATGTTGTCATTTTTTCTTAAAAGGTCTATTACCAGGTCTTTAGCAGTGTTGACCACACTGCTGTTGAGAGTCCGTGCAGAGATCTTGTTCAAGGGGATGATGGTATATCTACGCTTCAGTTCACCTTTTTCCAAAATCTTCTTTCCAGTTACCTGAAAGACATTTTAAGCAGAAATTATATTTTTTTGCAGTCTAGGAAATTTAAAGATCCATGTCAAAGGTCCAAGTCACTTACAACAATAGGCTATGTGTATGCTGTTGATTTAAAAAAACTATTGCTTATGTATTGTGTACCTTTAAAAAAAAAATTATAGTTTGTTAAAAAGTGATATTATATCTTTAGTTTATAGTAGGCTCTGGATGGTAAGAGGAATAAAAGGTGACAAATAACTGACTAAAATAATTAGGGTTGCACCGATACCAGTATCGGGTATCGGGATGATACTTCATTAAAGAAAAAAAATAATAGTGAACCTTAACTAGTTGAAATGAATGAATTATTTTTATAAATGGATTAAATTAATAAAATCAGCCATTCATCAAACTTCAGCAATCAACTAGCTCTCCCAGGGTGGAAAGCAATTAAAAAGAACAAAAAAAAAAAAACCCAAACAAAAAATAAATAAATAAATAATAATTTAAAAATCACACACATACTTCATTATCCACCACTATGTTGTAGAGTCGACTGCCTGCCACCACCTCCAGAGCCGTGGCGCTAGACACATCAGTCACTGTGAAGAGGTTTGCTACCAGACCCTTCACTTTACTAGGGTCCCAGTTCTTCTCAGGGTCCCTGCAATGACCAAATTAGTTGCCAGAATAATAATTTGTTCAGACCAGTGAAATAAAAAAAACATAAGTCAATTTTAGGGTGCTTTCACATCTGTGGTTCGGTTCATTTGGTCCGGACCAAGGGCAACAAAGGATACATTGTAGCATTTTTCTGCCGTTTTGGGTCCTTTTCACACCACACTGATTGCTCTAGTCCGAACCAGTTGAAACGAACCAAAATGCAGTCATGTGACAACATTTACATCACTCGTTGGCCAGATGTGCCATTGAATGTATTTCCTAAACTGCTTTTCGATTGGTCAGAATTAATGTGCAGGAAAATTCCAACAGAACTCCCAGAAGTAAACAAAGCGAGCTGCCATGTGGCTATGTTGCTAAAGTTCTGTCAACAAATACGTCTCCTCATCCCATAATGCACAGCGCAGCTGACTACGGCAGCTGGATAAGTCCAAAAAGGCGCAGTACTTTTTGCAGTTGGGTCTGTTGGAGTTCGGATCATGTTCTCACCACAAACGAACCGCAAACGAACCCATTGTTACATTCACACCTGCCCAAACGAACCGCACCTTAAGCTTCACACTTAGCTGTGGATTTTGAGGAAAAGATATTTCCAAAAAGTATACTGTTTCACTGAATGTATAACATTTACACACTCACAAAAGCACATACCTGTATTCAAAGCGGAGGTTGGGAAACTTGCCCATAAAGGATTCATATGATTCGCTTAGCCGGTTGACCTCACAAGACAGCTGTCTTTTCTGCTCCATCAGACACTCCTCTCGTCCATCTGAGCAACAAGCAAACTTAGCTTTAGGTCAGCATATGTTTCTTTAGCCCAGTTTTAAATCCAAGCTCTCAACTCTGCCATACTTAAGCTGGCCAAGTGTTAAAAGGCACAACCTTCATAGTTGAGTTTCTGCAATTGAGTCTGTAGCTGGTCTCTGCATTTCTGCACAGCCTCGAAGGCATCCTGGTCTTTCTTGTATCCACTGTCCATTTTCTTTACTTGGGCCTGCTTAGTCTTCAGCTCCTGCTGAGCATGCTTCAGCTTCATTTGCGCCTGAGTGAACAAGAGAGAGAATCTATAATGAAAGAAGCAAAAAAAAACCCTGGTATTTTGTGTTTTTGGTATAAAGATTACTTGTTTGGCCTCTGTCTCAGCTTTGCTCATGTCATTCTTGCATGCCAACATCTGGCCTGCCAGTGTGGCTTCCTCTCCATCTTCGTTGGCCAAGAGGCCAGCCGACACTGCCTTGAAATGCTGCTGTGCTGCTTCCAGCGCTTCCGCATCCTTGTGCCCCTCCTCCTGCACTGCATTCAATCGCTCCACTGCTTTGGCAACTTCACTTTCTTTTGCTGCCATCATTTTCTTATCCTACAATAAAAACAGATATGTTGTAAAAATCTTAATATTCAAAAAAAAAAAAACAAGCAGGCAAACAAACAAAAACAAATCAAGCCTCAGCCCACCATACCTCTTCCATGTTGTTGACTAGCTCCTTCCTTTTCTTGGTCTCATCCTTAAGGTTTTGTTTCTTCAGGTCAAGAGCACTCTGAGCTTTTGTATCTACTCTTTGTGCTTCAGCCAGAGTCTCCTCCAGGGTCTTCAGCACTCCTGCTACCTCCTATAAACACACACAGCAACAGACAATAGCGGTAGGATGTTACTACCAAATTAAAATAATATATCAATTGAGCGGGGAGAGAACAGCACACTTTTCTGCATAGTTAAGTTGAAGATCCACATAGATCCACAGTGACCTTTTAGCTTAATGTGAGACACAGTGGGTAAGTTTCCCCAGACATGGATGAGGCCTAGTCTTGCTTATACTGCCATGTCAAGGATGAAATGTCATTTGAATATATCTGCATATTTAAAGCTTACAACTTTTTTTGTTGGAAAACCACAACTAATGATGAGTTTGGACATCAGTAGATTTGAATAGCCATGCACATCCCCTCACAAAAGTGGCATTACACATACCTTACAACATTCACTCCCTATTCAACCACAACCACGTTTTGCAATTATCTATATTTGTGTTTACAACATGCACTTATCAATTATCTATAATAGTGTTTACTTTGCGGCAAGTGGCTTACCTTGTCCCTGCTTCTCTCCAGTGCTTTAATCTCCTCAGTGAGCATCTGAATGCGGGCAGCATTTTGTTGCATGCTTTCTTGGATCTCGCTTATGCAGGCTTGCATGACCTGCAGGTCCTCAGCTGACTTCAGTTTGGTTTCCTCCGCGCACACAAACTGCCATGCCACATACAGCCGGCTCAGATGTTCAATCTCCCGCATCAGCTTCTGGTACTCTAGGTAGGATGTACGCTCCTAAGGATGCAAGAAATTTACATTGCTTTTATTTAGCAGATACTCTTACAAAGCTGTGCAGAAATTATGATTCGTAAAGAAGCACGTTTGGGGTGGGGGTGGGGTTGGGGGGATTGGGGGGAGACACATGTGAATCTGAAAATCCTTGTAAAAATTTGAATAATTTTGCTATAAAATAAAGGATGTAAAATGTTCTTGAACAATTTAAGGGTTCTTCTCATTCTTAAAAGTGGCCCTCTAAGAAACTATTAATTCACAAAAAATATTTTTGGAATCTTCCTCTCAAGAACATACCAAGGCATATTTTTTCGCCTGGTAACATTCTACGGTTTTATTGTATTTTTTCCTCTGAGCTCCTCTTATGACTGACTGCTCTGTATTATATCTTCCAAAATGCAGTCTAGACAGAATAGGGAAATTAGACTGTAGTGAGCTCAACAGACAAAAATGTAAATGCTCTAGATTTCTTTAAAACTAACTAATTTTTAAAATGTAATTTAACCTTTTAAAGAGTACAATCACAAATATGTGGTGAGCTCTGGCTAGTCCCTGGAGTAAGTATATTCACAAAGACATGTCTAGAACATAAGAAAACAGAAAGTTTGGTATTATAATGCAACAATTACCCTTTTGATTTTGGCTTCCAATAACAGTGAAATGCTAAAACTTTAGTATAAAAGAGGACGAAGTGGGGGGGAAATCACTCAGGAGATGGCATTGTATTAAAGAACACATTCTGTAAAGAGTGAAATTTTGGCTCTCAGTTAAAACAACTGTGCTTCAACTAACCTCTTTCAGTTTCTCCATAGCAGGGGTAATCTCCTCATCCAGGATCTATGGCAAAAGAACAAATACACCACAATGTTAGCAGTAAAACTGCAGGGTGCAACATTAAAGTCTGGTCTCACATATAACGCAACACAACAAAAGCAGAAACTACCGTCTGAATCTCTTTAAGCTTAGCGTCTTTCTTCTCAATGGTTTTCTGAGCACTGATTTTCTTGCACTCATACATCCTGGTACCAGCAGCCTCCTCTATCATGGCCAGAATCTATACAACAATCAGTCAGAAATGAGAGAAGAAATGGAGCAATGTTACAAAGTTACAAATTACACATAAGGACCAAATATTGATAAGGAGATTGCCACATACTCCATGAATACTCCAAAGAAAGTCTTGTACAAAACAATTGGCTGACTGATTGTTGGTGCGAAATAAACACAAGTGATTATTTCGCACCAATGGCTGCCAATTTTGATTGTCTCACCTCAGGTGGTTTCATATTCAAAACTTTGGTTATTCGCCCCTGAAAGGAAAACCATTCAGAAAGGAAAAAAGTCAAACAAAATCACATCTCAACTTCTAAAAGTAAGACCTTGCGGTCTAATTACTGAAAAGAAGAATGTAGGCCTCGTTTACACCTGGTTTGTTCATGTATCATTATGGATCTGAATGAGGCTTATCCACATAAAACTTGTGTAAACATATCAAAATGCATTTAAAACAGATTTTAGTAAGTGGCTTGAAACGCATTTTAGCCCCATATTATATCAGTGTTAAATGTATCAGTCACTCTATGGCACATTTAAGAACCAAAATGTGTCCCAATACTGTGCTTTAATGCACATGGTTCATGATAGCGCCAGAGGCTAACAATTATAAGCATCTACTCAGCATATTCCTCACAGTAACTGGAATACAGATTGGATCCAGGTACTAGCCACATGAAAAGACCAGGTCGAAAACAGGGTCACAGTTGCCATTCCAGTATCTGGATCATTGCCAGTGACCTACAAGCAGCTACCAACCATTAAAGTCTAAACCTAAATGTCTTTCAGAAATTGCCTTCAATCAAGTAATTTTCCTTACTGTTAAATTACCTGCATAATAAGAAAATGGGGATTGTTGACATTCAGGCCGACAGAGCAAAAGAGATCCTGGACCCGCATGTTGTTTGCATTCACACCGTTGATGAGGTACTTATTTCGCCCACCTATAACCACCTATTCAGAAACAGCAGCACTGGGTCAGTTTGATAAATAAGGTCTTGAAATGAGAAAGTAGCCTCAGGTTACCTTACCTGTCTGGTTACAGTGATCTCATCATGGGTCTCAAACCCCAACGGGCTCTGCTTCTTGTTGGAATTATCAAATGTAATGGATACTGTGGCTTTAGTGATACCAGCAAGTCCATTTTTGTACACCAGGTCTTGGAGATTAGATGCCCTTACCTTTCAAAAACACCAGGACAAAAGATTTACATTTATGGCTTGACAAATGTTTGTCAATATTTTGTCATTTACTAGGAAACTGGCAGTCATTGACTAAGATACATTCAGGGTAACTACGATTAAAATCAGAGTTAAAATGGAATGGAATACAACATTGGGAAGACATACAGAACAGTAAAATTAAGAATCTGCATTCAGCCCTCATTACACTTATAAATAATACATCTTAGATCCTAGAAATCTTAAGTGTTAGTATTTTAAAAATACCAAAAACAAATGATAGAATATTTGTATTTTTGAAAGTATTCTAGAACCATAATTAAGTATTAGATTTTTCAAATACATAATATGTTGTAGAAAACATACCCACCAACCTCATAATTATGCCCATTCCTGCTTGTTTATCATTATTTTAAAATCAGCACATAGCGTGGAGCAATCGTGCTCGTGGAAATACTCTAAAGAATAATTTTGCTAAAGAGTTTTCAGTTAAAGGAGAACATAAACACTGCCCAGTCTTTTTTGCTCAGTTCAGGAGACAGGCCGCTGGGAGACAGGAGCAGTGGTAAACGGAAGCAACACAGCGATACAAATGATAAGCTCACTTTCATGAAACGAGTTTTCCACGTGTGTGTTTTCAACGCGTATGTTAAATAAGCTGCGTTTTATGTAACGAAATATAGGGCCGTGTACTTACTTCCAACATGTTTACCCTGGATTTTCCCAAAACGTGTGAAGGTGTATGTTCGCTCTTTAGTTAAGTAAAGAGCGAACATACACCTTCACACGTTTTCTTACTATTACCTATTTCGAAACAAATGTAACTATCAGGGTCAAAACACTGGTGTTTCTGTCCAAGCTTTTCGTCTCACTCTGAATAGGCTTTCACTGCTTTATCTGTGCTACCTTGCGTTGGGGACACTGGTAGCTGTATAAACTTCATTTTTCAATAGCGTAATGTGAACCGACTAATTACTTCTAAAATGTATTTTTAAATAGAATATATTTTTCTTTTGTTATGCATATTTGCTTATTTCATATCATTATCCGTGTTATAAACTGACTATATAAACTTTGAGGTAGCATTTTTCGAAAGGGTAGCGTGAATCGCCCTTCAAGACAAAGTGTTCCGATTCCAGGTGTTACACCGATTTCTGTGACCATTGGATTTTGTGACTCTGGGGGCGCTGTTTTGCATTTTGCTGCTGAATAAACACTGCGTCCCTTGCGTGCACGCGCTCTATACGCAATTTACGTAGGACTTCCGTGAAACCCGTGCGGCAACTGAAACGCGCTGTCTCGGCCCGTGTTTTGCCTAATATTGTTATAGGCGCAAGGTTTTACTCTCTTTTCTGCACGCTTATTCTTTACATTTAATGTATTTTAAAATGCAGTACAGGAATAAACGAAACCCAAATAGGAAAATCACGAAGAGACTCGTGGATAAACTGTACTCCATGCAAAGCAAATCAATAATAAAGCCATTTGTTGTAATTCGGATTCTTTTAAACACAGCTGATGTGACGCTGTGTTTTGAATATAGCCATTCAGATGTGTATTTGGGAAACATAATAAAAGTGTACTGCATATATACCCTCTAACAGAGATTGATATGCCAGTATCTGCCTGTTGATTTCACCCACACAGTCTATATTGATTACACCAAATTTTTTAACTAAAAAAGTGTTATGATACGTAAATAGATACACAGATTGTCACTGACGTGGTTTAAAAACAAAGATTTGCTCAGAAGCTTAAAGTGTACTAACTAATCTGAGTACAATTAAAAACTGTGAGGTAATATGCACGTGTACTGTATGGAACATTTAGACACAATACCAATAAAACTAGTAAAATAAAACCAGTGAAAACACTGATCGCTTGTAAAGTGCAAGTAAATAACGTAAACACTGCTGCCAGTTATCAGAAATGGTGACCTCTCTGCCAGAGCTTTTCTGGGTGCTTTAGACACAAAGTTTGTTTTCTTTATGAAATACTCAAACATAATGTTGTTACCTGTAGAAAATGAATACTTTTTAGAGAGTTACAATAGGGTCACATATTCTGATATCACTTGTCAGAAATGGTGACCTTTTTGCCAGAGACTCTGGCAATCTCTCTGGGGCCTTAAAAATAATGATAATAATAAAATGAAAAACAATAGTTGCTATTACATTGTTTTATTCGGTTTTAATTATGTTACTTTTTATGGACCCTGTGTTGTGTTTGTCATTTGGAGTCTGGGGGTCTCAGGGAGGCTCTGGAGTCTCGAGGAGACACTGAAGGTCTCAGGGAGGCTCTAGGGGTCTCAGGCTCTGATCACGGTCTCCGGGTGTGATTGGCCGGGTCTGACCTCATTCAGTTGCGTGATCTGTGGACAGAGAGGCGCTTCCTACAGAACTGAAAGTACATGATGTGAAGAGGGTGAGTCTCCAGATTTCGAGTTTTTATTCAGATTTTTGAAAACAGCCCGTTTTCAGACGGTGGGAGGGTGTAGATCGTCTGCTGCTCTCTGTCAGAACTTCAAGAGCTCCAGGAGGAAAAGGAGCTCAGAAACTCTCTTAAGTTCTCGAACCCCTTAGTCTGAATCGAATGCTGTCTGGGTTTAATTACAGTGTTTAAGAAGGGTTAAACCGTGGACTGTTGCATGTTTCTGTAGATTTCTGATTGTTTTAATGCTTCCTGGAGGCTCGTCTGGTTTTGGTTGTTTGTGAACCACTTCCTCGGTGCCTTGACTGAACGCATTTCATTTACTTCCTATTACAGGAACTCAGCTGGCCTATTATTGACTTTATACCTGATTACCATGTATGTAGAGTAGCCAAGAGTCTTAGTCAAGTCTCGGGTGCAAGGACAAAAGTTTTTGGGATACACCTCTTAATTAGTGAATTCAGGTAGCACCTTACTTCATCATGCCAAAACATTTTGAACAACGCCATGCAACTTTGTGGACCCAGTTTGGGGAAGAGCCTTTTCTATTCCAGCAGATAGAAAGACGTGGCTGGAGGAGTTCAGTGTGGAAGAACTTGACTGATCCACACAGAGTCCTGACCTCAACCACATCCAGCACCTTTGGGATGAACTGGAACGGAGATTGTGATCCAGACCTTCT
>JBBPCY010000082.1:6643321-6653412 GCA_037974405.1 Brachyalestes nurse
GTAGAAAAGTGTAGAAAAAAGTTAATGGTGATCAGAGAGCTTACATATCAGTTATATAAACTTGAAGCATCAGAATCAGCATTGGTATCAGCCGATCACCATGACAAAAACAAATTGGTACTTGGTATCAGTGGCAAAAATCCTGATCGGAGCATCCCTACTAAGCATGGAGAACAGAAAGAAGAGCAGGGAATTGTCTGAGGAGCTGAGAACAAAAATTGTGGAAAAATATCAATCATCTCAAGGCTACAAGTCCATCTCCAGAGATCTTCACGTTCCTTTTTCCACGGTGCACAACACAATCAAGAAGTTTTCAACACATGGCACTGTAGCTAATCTCCCTGGTAGTGGACGGACGAGAAAAAAAATGATAAAAGATTGCAGCGCAAGATAGTTCGAATGGTGGATAAACAGCCCCAATCAACTCCTAAACAAATTCAAGCTGTTCTGCACTCAGGGTGTAACAGTGTCAGCTCTAACCACATGTTGACATCTAAACGAAATGAAACGCTATAGCAGGACCCCACTGCTGACGCCGAAAAATAAAAAAGCCAGACTGGAGTTTGGCAAAATGTATTTGAGGAAGGCAAAGTACGTCTGGGCGAATGTCTTGTGGACAGATGAGACCAAGGTAGAGCTATTTGGTAAAGCACATTGTTCTACTGTTTATAGAAAACAGAATGAGGCCTACAGTAAAACATGGTGGTGGTTCAATTATGTTTTGGGGATGTTTTGCTGCGCCAGGCACTGGGTGCCATGACTGTGTGCAAGGCATCATTAAATCTGAAGACTACTAAAAGATTTTGGGGCGCAGTGTAGGGCCCAGTGTCAGAAAGCTGTGTCTGCATCAGAGGTCAACTGCTGTTCCAGCAGGACAACGACCCCAAACAAACCTCTAAAAGCACCAGAAATGGTTGAATACAGCACTGAAGACATTGGCCAGCAATGAGTCCGAATCTAAATCTGATGGAACACTTATGGAGAGATCTCAAAATTGCTGTTGGGAGAAGGCACCCTTCAAATCTGAGCGACCTTGAGCAATTTGCAAAAGATGTGTGGTAGAAATGTCCAGTTAACAGGTGTAAAAAGCTTGTTGATGGTTATAGGAAGCAATTGGTTTTAGTTATTTTTTTCAAAAGGGTGTGCAATCAAATATTAAGTTGAGGATGCCAATAATTTTGTCCGCCTCTAATTTTGTGTGAAATTGTGCCAAATGTGGCTTTTTTCTCTGCTTTTTTTGTGTTGATTCAATGCACATCAAGGAAATAAACATGTGTACCAAAACATTTGTAATTGCAATAGCCTTCTGGGAGAAATGGTGGATTTTCTGGAAAAATTCCAGGGGTGCCGAAAATTTTGGCCATGACTGCATAAACTGACTAATCTCATATGAAGAGGAGTGACAAAACACATGTAACTAAAAGAAATTAGATTTGTTTGAGCCACCCTCAGTACCAACAGGAAATAGTTGAAATGTCCTTCAAGAAGTCTGGAGAACTATTCCTTAAGAAATAATATACCGACTTTAAAGCTGGTTAGAATTAACAAACCCTCTTTGTGTAAATCCCTGTCCCAACTTTCAGTCTCATTTTCCTACAAAACATTAAGAAATGAGAGAAAGTACTAAAATATATATCTGTTAAAACCAAAAAAAAAAAAAAAAAAAGATTTTGAAATCGAAATGCCACTGTATCACCAAATCAAATCGTGAATATGATCAATCATTACTAATATTACATATTACTAGATTATCTTACTATATAAAAAGAATTTTAGCTGTTCAAGATGAATAAATCTGAATATTAGTTGGAAAAGCATAGTCTTATACTAAAACCATGCTGAAAGTATCAACTTATTCTTTGCAGACCAAAATTATTCTTGTATCAGTCGGGCCCCAGCACCTAAACATCATAAAAACCTTTATAAATCTGTGAAGTTATTTATAAAGTTTTCAGGATGTTGCAAGAATAGCATTAGTACTGTTATCTTTAATCAACAAACAGAAGGCCTTTCATAAAAGGACTAAAGGACTAAAGGAGCTCCTGCCGTACCACTCTTCGTCTTTGTGGGCCAGGAAGAAGTCCTGCATCTGCTGCCGCCGGAACTCTATCTTGTACTCATTGTAGCGTTTAACGGACTCTGTCTCGTCCACCGAGTCGTCCAGGGACAGCAGGAACTCCTTAAAGGTCTTCATCACTGGCGGAGGGGGTCCCAGGTCCATGTCATGAATGTTCCCCAACCTGAGGGATGGTGGAGGCAGAACTTGAATAACGGACAGAGGATAAATAGTGTTTCAAAATCAGAACCAGAAAACTTTACTGATCTAGGAGGAAACAGTTTAGGTTACGACTGCACAGATACAGAGACTAGAACAATATCAAAGTCTGAATAAGTCCAATAAAAAAAATCTCAGTATGATATACACTGTGCTATTACTTAATTACATTAATTACTCATAACACAAATAGTGGTCAAATGTCTGCTATTGTACGTAACAGATAAGAGTAGTAATATTGACAAAAGTAGTGATACTTGACATAAGATTCAGCATCAGGTTATTGAACAGATAATAGTGTGGGTGTGTAATGGGGGAGGACTTATTGAGTCTGATGGGTGGATGTGTGACAGAGGGAGGAACAGTAGAGTCTAATGGAGGTAGGAAGGAAGGATTCTGTGCCTTTATCGTTGGCATTGGCGCTCTCACCTGGCCTGTATGGGGATGCCATGATGAGGCTGCATCAGGTGCATGTCTGGGTGACCCCAGGGTTGAGGAGGGGCATAACTGGGTCCCCCTCCCCCACCATACCCCAGATCATAACCACCATGGTACGGGTCTCCACCGTGGTCATCCCTGAACAGGACACAGCAAGGAAAAAAATGAGTAGGACTCTTACTGAACATGCATTCGTTGTTCGTTGTGTGTGCAACAGAATTCAAAGATGAGGAAAATATAATAAGCATAATATTACTATCCAATCAGAAACAAAGACCATAAATAAAACAGCCAATAGAAAGCTGTCTAGAACTGGGGTCTCAAACCTGTCCAGAAAGGGCCGCTGTGGGTGCAGGTTTTCATTCCTACCATGCAGGAGGCACACCTGATTCCACCTGTTATCAGTTGGTCTTGGTTTTCAGTTACTCAGGTGTGGCTTCTTCTTGGTTGGAACAAAAACCTGCACCCACAGCGACCCTTTCTGGACAGGTTTGAGACCCCTGGTCTAGAACATCTATTACAAGAAACAATGGCAGCAGAGCCTAGACTAGACCAGTCAACAGGTGATAGAATTACATCCCTTCTGTTTAAAACTCAAAAATGGATAACGGCTCATTTTCCGATTTCCCATTTCGCGTTCAAATCAAAAATGGAAAAAATGAACGCTTGTATTCCACTTTGGATTTTCATTGGCTTTTCATAAGCTGCGGCATGTAGGAGGGAGGAGAAACTGGCCGGGTAGCTCCACCCACCTGTTTTGGCTGTAAAAATATTCTAAGGGAATAGACGTGGGGGTGTCATATTGGGTTTTAATGGGTATTATGATCAGTTAAAAAAATATATATTTATCTTATACTGTTGTTGCCTTCTCAGCCATGGCTTTAGCGGCTGCATCATTGGTTTGTTACTCTTGGCCACAGAGCAGGTCCAAAAATTAGACAGTTACAGGGTGCCGTCTGTACTTTCCTCCCTCAGAACAGGAGCATTTATTTACTTTTTCCAAAAAGAACAGAGTGATGAGTCACTCACAAACAGAGCGGCCATGTAAAACACCCCGCACTATCACACACCACATCTCCCAGCCTAGAGGCTCAATTACCCAGAATGCAAAGTTTCTTAAGGCAACAGGCTCATTATGTAACACTTTAGAAATCGATAACCAAATCGATTCCTATCCCTAACACCCCATCATTTCCCTCAGAAACTCTTTCCTTTCGTTTTTGAATGGAAAACCAAATGAACGAATGATACACGGATTTACAATAACTACCATAATCAATGAAAATGGTCACATTTTTTTGAAAAACAATTATGCCAATGCACTGTATGAATAAACGTAAATAAACAATAGTGGCTGAATTGTCAATTCACACACACGCATGCAGGTACGTACCAATCTCTCCTCATGCGTTTCTGCTGTGGGCTCATGTCGTGCCGTGGTGGGGAGAACCTCTCCCTCCTCCCCCTCTCGTAGTCTCGATATTCTCCTCGGCTGCGTCTCTCCCGGCCCCTGTCCCACTCTCTGGCCGAAGGACGCCAGTAAACCACAAGCGCAACACACATAAATAAAAACCACGTAGAAAAGTCCAAGTGCAATGAACATGTAATACAATGCTATTCTGGTGCAAGTGACAACTTTTAATAAACGTCTAACTCTTATCCAGAAAACCTAAATACTTCTAAATTAAATACTTGTACTAACACTACAATTATTTCTTCATTGTGTGTTAAATGCAATATTTAGAGACTACACTTTAAACAGTCATGTTGATTTCCTCTCGCTCACCGATCGCTCCAGTCGTCCCTCCGTCGGTCTTCCCTCTCTCTGGACCGGTCATAGTCGCTCCTTTCACGCCGAAACTTGTCTCTGCGGCGGCGATCGTACTCGTCATCACTGTCTGCCATTGCGCACAATCAGGAAGGAACTCCAAACCTCACTGGGACACACGAAGGAAAGGAATAATCAGATTAATACTAAATATAAGCACTGTGAATTTTCTGCAACATGTCACAACTGTTACACCTTTAAATAACACCTTTCAAGATATTAAGGGGCTTGTTTTTGTAAATACTATTTCAAATAGTACGTTCAGACCCTAACTCCTTCCTCTGTCACAGGTTTAATTAAATCACTATGGTACCATAACATTATCATCCTGTGCAATAGATATAACACAAGCAATTTCCTCCTAGATCAATTAATCTTTCAGATTCTGTTTACTACCCTCATCCATACAGGCAATAACAATTGGCAGACGATATACTGTGCACACCATAATTTTACATCTATGCATCGTACGCCGCATTCCAGTAAACAGGGACCAGAAACACAGAAATAAGAGCAGGGTCATGCTGGTCCAGGGAGAGTAAAAACCCACCCCACGATTTTGTTCAAACCGCCTGGGTTCTCCAGTTTGCTCAAAGCAGCAGCTGTAGGATCCACACAGCTGGAACAAAATCCTGGGAAGGATTTTACCTGAACTAACCAACCGGCCAGCTAACTTTGGTTCGGATTTAACGACAAGTTTAACAAGAAAGTCGTCGTTTTTAAGCGAAAACAGAAACTGCAAATATAGAAAACTGACTTGATCAAAAACAAAAGACATTAGAGTAAAGTCGGAGACGAGTTTGCTGGACGGAGCAAAATGTAGCTTTAGCTTATTATACAAGCAGGGGCGCGCTCCAATACGCGCACTCATGTCCTATGAATTAACTATCAAAGCGTGCTCAGAAACGTGCTTCTACGTTCTAGCTATTGTTCTGCGTCATAAGAACGTGATGACTATTCTGAATAAACTTTACACTTGATCTAGATAGTCAAACACTACTCGTTGCCTAAAGGAAAGTGACCCCTTATTTTCCCCACATTTACCAAGTGAAGCAGGAGGGGCGGGGGGCGTCCGGGAAGCAGTGTGTGGAGACGATACTTTGTTCAAAGGAATCGCAGTGGTGCCACCGAGACTCCTGCGATTCAACCCCCGACATTCTGGTCGCTGGGGTAACTCCTTAACCATCAGTTCACCAGCTGCCCCAAAATCTAATGTTGCTACATGGCGCTGTGGAATTACAAAACAGGGGCCAAAAGTTGTTAGTGAATAATCACAACAGAGGAGAGTTCTGTTCGGGGAACCCGGGGAAGATCACGCGTCCCTACGTGCTAGTACAAACGTTACCGTGTGTGACCCAAAGTACGCAGTACCGCTGAGTTTAAATTCCCACTACTTAGGGAACGAGACCGCGTATTGGGGCGCAGCCAAGCTACACTGCTAACGCCGAGGCTCTGACAAAGGACCAGCGGCGAAAACACGGGTCTGGCGGCCTCAGACGGACACGGACACCAAATCTATCGGCACGCGGGCCCGCCACGAAGTCGAACACGACGCAGAAAGGCAAATAAAACCGCAATAAAAATGAAAAACGCCGTCCTTACCGGCAGATCCGCAGCAAACTCCCGCCACCAGCCCCGATCTCCTTCCAGAACGGACGGCGCAGGTTCCCGGATGTTCAGTCAGTTATGTCACAGCGCCGCCGCGTGTCAGGAAGAGCGAAACCCTGCAGTAGAGACCTGCTCTGGACGGATTTTTCAGTCCCGCTCCTGCCCGATTCTGTCCCGTTCCCGCAAAAATATATATTATTTTCTCCCGCTCTCGCCCACAGTATTCAAGTTTTGTCCCGCTCCCGCCCGCAAAATCCCACAGGTAAACATATAAGTAGTTTTATTTTTACCGCTTCTTCCCGCTACTCTGTTATTTGTTTCACTCGCTTCCCTTTTGAGTATATATAAAAAAGAAACGGAAAATAAATATGTTTCGTTTTATTTGCGTTTAATTAAATGGAATGATGAACATGGACACGAACGAGGAGCTTTTAGTCGTTCTTGTTGCTTTATTGCAGTAGATAAATAATAGAATATTTGTTTTTAATACATTAATTTTAAGATAATTCCATTTTGCGGGAGACCCGCGATTACTTCTATTCTCCCACAACCCGCACATACATGAGGACCTTACCGCCCGCACCTGCATTCACCCATCAAATCTTGTCCCGCGCCGCACTCGGTGCGTTGGGTCCAGCGGTACTCCCGCGGGAGTGCAGGTCTCTACTTCCATGAAAGGAGTTGTTTCCATGTGCGAATACCATTTATGAAAGATCCATGCTGCTAGAGTTCTAATACTGTCCTTTACCGCAAAACCGGTATGATTTTGAAAAAAGATTTTGGCTCATACCAGCCAGCTCTATGAGAAAACATTAAAAGTAATACTTTCACCAATGGAGCAAGATAGGAGTGAAGCATAAATAGCAACGGTGACCTGGTGGTTAGGAATCTGCCCCTGCAATCAGAAGGCTGTGGGTTTTAATCCCAGGGCACCACTGAGGTACCCTTGAGCAAGATACCATCCCTACACACTGCTCTACGGGTGCTCCATCACCGGCTCCCCATTTCTTCAACTGGATTCGATGTAGAGAACAGTTTCATGCTGCACACATTGTGGGGTGTG
This sequence comes from Brachyalestes nurse, assembly GCA_037974405.1. NCBI lineage: Eukaryota > Metazoa > Chordata > Actinopteri > Characiformes > Alestidae > Brachyalestes > Brachyalestes nurse. The sequence goes on from JBBPCY010000082.1 coordinate 6,650,534, forward strand.
GTGTGTTCAGGTATGACAAATGGACTTACTTATGCTGTTGTGTTGCAGAAAATCTAGGGTTAGATGGGAACTAAACCTGAAGTTTGCTGGTTGAGCCGTAAATACTGCTTTGTGAGACATACCCCTTCAGTGTTCACCTGTAGCAAAAATCCCATACAACCGAAAGAATAATTGTAGTTTGTTTAGAGTGGCATCCATTTTAAAATGCTGAGCAACTGAGCTGCATCATGTTGTAGCTAATTAAAACTATACACATTCTCCTCAAACTGTGTTCTCCGCAGTCATAGCTCAGTTAAAAAAAAATCTACAGCTGTAATAGAACTTAGTATACTTTAGAACTTAGTATATTTAGAAAATAGTATATTTTAAAATGTGTATACTGTAGTTTCTCATTAGGTTGGATGGGATTTATGCCAGTGTTCTTTTTAAAGCTTGTCTAGAAGTGCAACAGTTGCTGAATGGAAAATGCATTTGTGAGAAGAGCATGGCATAGGTAAAGATGTTTTGGCAGGGTATGTGCTTAGGCACCCCTGAAAAGGCTCATCTGTTGATTGCCAGGTTTAATAGGTGTGTTTAAGCAGATAACCTACCTCTCAGTGGTGGCACCAGGATTATTTTATATTGGGTGCTTTCTGGTAGCTGTGTCAAATATGTGCAAATTTTCTCTACATTTTGAGGGATGCTAATCTTATTCTAGAGCTATCTGCACCCCCTCACACTCGTTTGGCACTGCCACTATACTTCCTCCTAAACTGCCCTCTGCATGTACTGGGATTCTAACGAAGTGCCGAGAGAGGAAGCTATCAGTGCTGGAACATGACCTCATTATCAGAAAGGGCTCTGTGTGTCTTCTAAAGCAAGCAGCCTTTTCAGCATTGGGGACAAGCTGTTCTTTTGCACCTTTAGATTTGTGGTTGTGCGAAAGGTACATTGCACCCAAAATTACAAGAACTTGCTAACAATGATCAGTGCACATTATATTTGAAGGGCATTAACAAGATCAAGCAAGACAGTTCAGTTTATGTTGTGCTCATGTGAACATGAAGTGCACAGTGTAAAAGAGGGCAGTTATTAGTGGATTTTGTCCTCATTTAATCTTAGATTTAGAGAAGAAAGTCTGGTTTCTTTCATCTCTTACATCACACCTTCATTAATTAACTGCGAGTGCTTAAAGAGACCATTTCATGGATTATAATTCCTGAAATAAGAGTTTGATGTACTGTCTAAACACTTAAGTTTCTAAATTTGCCATAGATGTCCCAGTTCGTATAATTCACATTGGCTTCATTGTTTAGTTATTTCAGTCACCATATCAGTAATTCGCATATCAGTCATAAAACTGAATAATGCCTGATCATAAAAATGAATAATGACTTTTTTGGTCCAAAAACCCATTTAACATCAAAGATATAAATGTCAAGAAAAATGTAGTTGACAGTTTGCCAGTTGGCTAGCACTGGCACGTTTACTTTTTGTGTTGTTTATAATTATTTGTTATTAAAACCAGTGTAGGATGTGTGCTCATTAACACTGTAGTAAAGTTCAGATGTAAATTACTTCTTGGACAGTTGTTAATGGCTGACAAAAGTAACTTTAACATAAACATATACACTGTGGACAAAAGTATTGGGACACACCTGTTTTTCTGGGTTTGGGCTAGGCCCCTTACTTCCAGTGAAAGTCAGTCTTAATTCTTCAGCATACCAAGACACTTTAGACAACACCTCACTTCCAACTTTGTGTACACAGTTTGGGGAAGAACCTTTTCTATTGCAGCGTGACTGTGCTCCAGTGCATATAGACATGGTTGGATGAGTTTGGTGTGAAAGAACTTGTCTGGCCCGCACAGAGCCCTGACCTCAACCCCATCCAACACCTTTGGGATGAATTGGAACCGAGATTGCGAGCCATGCGTTCTCGTCCAACGTCAGTGATTGACCTCTTTAATGATTTGTGGAATGAATGAACATAAATTCCCACAGAAACACCAAAATCTTGGGGAAGGCCTTCCAAGAAGAGTGGAAGCTGATATTGCTGTAGAGTGGGGAGGGGGGGGTTCATAGTCAGTGCTTTTTCCATTATTGTATTTGTGTATGGATGTGTGTGGTCACACACTCCTCTTCTGTTCCCCAGGGTCATCTACGGGAGGGCAAGTGCCACCTGTTGCTTGGCAATGCTATGGCTGCCAGCCGCTGCTTCCAGAAGGTTCTGGAGCTGGAACCTGACAACAGCCAGGCTCAACAAGAAGTAAGGCAGCCAAGCATGACGCTGTCAGTCAATCAAAATCTACTTTTGCCACAGCATGTTTCATGGGATGGGGGTGGTATGTATGTCCTATTGAAGTGGTGTGTTTGTGTTTTTTTTCCCTTCTAGCTGAAGAATGCAGAGTCCATTCTGGAGTATGAGCGCATGGCTGAAATTGGCTTTGAGAAGCGAGACTTTAGAATGGTCAGTTTCTGCTACGTACTAAAATGAAGAGATTGTTTATTATATAAATGGTTGTTCAATAACAGATACTGTTAGGTAAGGGTGGAGAGCCGTATTTGTCATAATGTCACAGTGCACTTTTTCTGAGCATATGGTGGATATTGTCAGTACACACAGTACACTGACCCACTGAATGTTTATTAAATACAGTTCATAAGTTTAGTTTAAGTGGATTTAGTCCAATAGTGAATAATGATTTGTATTTAAATACTGCAGTAGTGGTGCTTTTTTTTCTCTTTGTTCTTATAAGATGTCTGGAAAAAATCATGACAACATATATCATGAAAATTTTATTTATTGTGATATTATTGCATATCATCCACCTGTTCTGCCAAAAGACTCTAGGTTGTGTGTGTGTGTGTGTGGGTGTGTGTGTGTGTGTGTGTGTGTGT
>JBBPCY010000082.1:6653512-6666909 GCA_037974405.1 Brachyalestes nurse
GTCTGATGGGTTATGTATGGAGAGAAACAATGTTGCTCAGAAGACAGACGTTCCTGGAAAATTCACCTACCGTAGCCAGCGTGAGCCTCCAAAAACACACACACAAACACACACACACACACACACACACACAGAGGACTATACATACAGTTGACCCTCCCCTGTTCCAATTATACTCAGCGTTGATTTTCAGAGTGTAAAGTTTAATGTCTCTCTCTCTCCTTTTCTTCCCCCTCTGCATGTTCTTTTCTCTCTATCCCTTCCTTCCCGTTTTCTTTCTCCCTCTCAATCTCTCCCCCTCCTTTTTTCCCCTCTATTCTCTGTTTTTTCTCTTTTCCCTCTACCCTTCTTTGCTCCTTCCCCTTCATTTCTTTCCCCTTTTCTCACTCCTCTCTCTCTCTCCCCACTTTCTCTTTCCCAACTCTCTCTCTCCCAGGTTGGGGAAATGATAATGATCTGCGAGTGGTGGATGTGAAATATGATGAATATTCCATCGTTCACTCCATTAAGTCAAAGGCTGGGTCGTCCTACATCCTCAATAAACTCTACAGTGAGTGAGACACCATCACTGCAGCAGCTCCACATGGTTAAACTGTATTTACAGTGTTACACTGTGTTTACACTATTGCAATGGTGTGTGTGTGGGTGTCTGTGCAGGCCGTACACAGGACCCCAGTCAGGCTGTTCTGGACAAGTTCACTCAGTTCTCTCTGGAGCAGGGCGTCCTCCCCGAGAACATTGCCATCCTGCCCAAAAACGGTACATTATTATTATTATATTCCAGGTTCTATTTTCACAATTACCAAAACACATTTACATTATATATGTACTATATGCAACAGAATGTAATTAGTATGTTTTGCTTCTTTCCACAGAGGAGTGCTCTTAGTCTTTATCTGCTCTGGTGATTTTCCTGGAAGTTCTCTCCAGAACAGGAATGTTAAACAGGGCATAAACAACAGCACAGTCTTCTGCTGGTTGTGATGAACCTCCTTTCCTTTGTCCCCTGGACTTGCTCTCTTTTTTCCCCAAATAAAATCAGTCTGGGGTGACCTTTATTTTCACTCTTCCTCTCACTGCAGACTCTGTGCTATCTCACATTTTCACACACCTGTTCTCACGGTTCTCACCATCACACACAAAAACCATTCCCCTGACACAGCTGATATATTGGGGAGGGGGGATTCCTGATAAAGACAGTAAACAACCATGTTAAAAAAACTATATAACAAACAGTTCTGTAGATGAGGAATGTTCACCACATGGTTAACATTCCAGAACACATAAACAGGAAATGAGCAATATTCACCAAATAAATGGTTAATATTTCCAAAAGAAATACATTTTAAAAATCCACTATCAAATGACGAATGTTTAATAAACTAAATGGTTAATACTCCCTAACAATAAAAAGAAAAGTTCCCAAAAATAAATGAGAAATACGGACAAATAAATGGTTTGTATTCCTAAATAAATAAACCAAATGAGAAATGCCTACTAATGAATGCCCTGCTGACCTCAAACTCAGATCCAGTTGTTTTGGTGGACGCACCCTCATCAGGATCTAGGAAAAAGACGCCATGCAGGAAAATACTTTGCCTTTTATTTCCTTTTTAACTTTTCTTTTTTTTTTAAACAAATGTGGAGATACAGCCATGACAACACAAAGGTCTGGAAGTGTTTACATCTTCGCTCTCTTTACAGACGTACAAAACAATAAGTTACGGTCCATAGAACCCGACCCACACTGGACTATACAGTTTAACGCTGACCCAATAAATAACCTACTAGAAAATGACCACTGGGGAGGGGCTGGGGGAAGGGGAGGGGGAGGGGCTCAGTGCTTTATCCGGCCTTCTTCGAATTGCGTGGAGGACGCTGTGATTAGTGGATTCATGGGTTTATCCATTTTAGGATAAGTGACGGAAAAGTGAGGACTGACCGCAGGTCACCAGGGGTCCCGGCTGTGCTGCTGAGAAAGAATGTGTGTGTGGGTGTGTGTGCAACAGAGTCCCACAGTTTTCTCTTTGCCATCGACACACACGCATTTAACAGGGACATTTCATTCATTCATTAAAATTTTTTATACACACTATTTCTTTAAACACACACACACACTGGGTACTTCAGCAGACACTCCTCACAAAAACCAGCCAGCTGGTACTATCGCCATGGTAACAGGGTCCATCTTTTGATGAAAGGAAAGCATGCATTCAGCATGTGCCAACACACACACACACGTACATCGCTGTGTTGAAGTGGTTACTGCATACCGTGTGTGTGTGTTTGTGTTGTGTGTGTGTATATATGTATGGATACTGTTCAATAAGATGAGCTAGTGTTCATGATACTGAGGTTGTGATCAATGGAATTAATTGTGTGCACACACACACACGTGCAGGCGTGTTTGGCACCATAAAGGAGTTCGTTTTTGATGCGCTCCATCACGCACAGAAGACATAATTCATTAAAATAAAAACACAGCCTTAAAGCTTCTCTGGACTCAAATACCCATGATGCTTTGCAAAAACAACAAAAAAACCCATACTAGCCCGGTTAGTCACTGTCAGGAATGACAGTTTTAGACAGGTAAGCTATAGCAGTTAATAACGGGCTTAGCCATTGTTAGCAAGAACAGTGGATAAAAGTGCATTGTGGGATATTTGCAACAGCAGCTGGTGGCCTGGTAGTTAGGGAGTGTGGAAGGTTGGAAGGTCATGGGTTCAAATCCCAGGAATGCTAGTAGTACCGAGGTACCCTTGAGCAAGGAACCGTCCTCACGCAGTGCTCCTGAGGTGCTGCATTGCTAGTAGCCCACTGCTTCATTTGGTGAATGAGTTAAATGCGAAGGAAGTTGTTCACACTGTGATGTGGTGTGTTCACACATGACTATAAGAGGCCACTTTTCTTTATACATCCACAGATGGACGCTGGATTGCACTGTGTGTACAACTGAAAGACAGCAGCTTGGAAACGACCATGCCCGAGGTAAAACGGTTCCAGGCGCTAACACTAATGTGGTTAACGGTGAACTGCACCCAGGCTAACACAGCATTAGCTTTGCTGCGTGACATTTTCTGTTGAATTAGCTTTTTATCCACAAAAAAAAACAAGTGCAAAGCATCAGGGGCAGGAGAGATCAGAAAAATGCTGTTAGCATGTATTGTGACTATGCATTGGAAAAACTACAGTGCAGTTAACGTAACGGCACAGTCAGACATACTAGCATGGATAACCGAAAAGCGCTAGCATAATGATAATGCTAACTGGTTGCTTTTCTTTGCAGCTGTAACTGTAAACAGCAGCACTTTTGGCTAAACTTCACCTTTAATACCAAGACTGAGGAACTGTACGTGTGTGTGTGTGTGTGTGTGAGAGATTTAAGGCTAAACCAATAAAGTAAGACAGTTTGTCAACAGTCGCTATCATCGCTATGGTGACCAGACGACGGTTTATTTTCTCAGCCAATCAGAACGCAGGTCTCATCCAGTCATGACCTGGTTATGAAGTTGGATTTGAAAACATTCTGGAAAAACTAGGGGGAAAAAAATTGAAAAACATCAACAAAATTGTTGCCACTACACAAAATAAATTATAATAGTTACTGAATTAAGTAAAATAATTAATATTAATTTTCCCCTCCTCCTATAGTTTTGTTGTGACAGTGAACTTCCTAACAGCCTCACACGCCTTTCCTGGGTGTCTGAAGGCCAGAAAACTGGAACTTGTCAACAAATTTTAAATAAATTAATAATGAAGGGATTTCTCGCTGCAGTCAAAGGACTGAAATAATGAGGTAAAATCCCAGAATGATAGCAGACCTGGAGCTGCATTCAGGTAAAGTGAAATGCAAAAGTGCAAGATCTTTTTTTTGTGGTGTTGGAGCTGGTTCGCCTTAGGGTTCCTTCTGGACAGAAACAGGACGTGTGGTTACTCTAAAAATTTGGCACCTTACGTCATCACCTGACTGATTTCTTGTGGTTTTGTGCGCTAAAAGAAGACAAAGAATCACACACATGCACACAAACACACACACACCCACACAAATACAGGGCCCCTTAAAGTGACAGTTTGGCGAAAATCAAATTAGCACAAAAATTTCCCCCTAGTTTCAGTTATCATATTCCGCATCTAAACTTGGCTTCTTTAGCGTTAACACTTAAGCTAACATAGCTAGCAATCACTGGAGGCTGAAAGCCCCGAACAACAGCACCGTACAAGCAAACTTCATGGAATTTCTGTCGAGAGGCCAGACAAGCCAGTCTATTTGGCAGCTGTAGCTGTACTAGAACCACTTTAGGAATGCAGGTTTTAATCAATGCCATCACTGGCTAAAGAAGGGAAGGGAAACCAAATGCAATTTGTCGCCAAACTGCCGCCTCCAAGGGTCGCTTGTGTGGAGGTCTGCCACAAGTCGGGACACTGTTGGTGATTCATTGGCCATTTAGCGTTATCATGGAAGCCGGTGGACAGGAGTTGAGAGGCATGGCCGGTGCAAGGGTGGAAAATGTTGGGTAAGTAAGGGGGAGGGCATGTCCAACCTCACTCGGCTGGCACCATGTCTTTGTGGTGGCGCATAATGTGCTGGTTCTTCTCGGAGGGCCTCCGGAAGCCCTTAGAGCAGAACTGGCAGCGGTGGGGGTAGTCCTTGGTGTGGATGGAGATGACGTGTCTTTTGAAGCCGGAAGCATCTCCGGTGCTGTAATCGCAGTACTGACACTGATAAACCCGCCTCTCCCGCGGCCCCTTCCCACCCACCACCTTCTTGATCATGGCCGCACCACCCAGCGCCAGCTGCGCCGCGCCTATAGTCCTCTTGGGTGTGCTCTTCTCCGGCGATGGCACTGGTGGAGGCGAAGCTTGTACCGAAGGCTGTGGTTGCTGCGGCTGCGGTTGCTGTGGCGATGACTGCGGCGACTCCTGCTGCTGCTCCTTGGTGTGAACAGACAGGATGTGGCGGCTGAGCACGAACGGGTCAGCAATTTTGAAGCTGCAGTGGCGGCACTGGTGCATCTTCTTGGCCTTGTGAGACGTCGAGTGCTTCTTGAGCTCCGACGGACGATGGAAGCCCTTCCCGCACACTGCGCACTTGTGCGGGTAGTCCTTGGTGTGCACAGAGATGACGTGGCGCTTGAGGTCGCTAGAGTTGGAGCTGCGGTGCTCGCAGTGGCCACACTGGTGGTTGCCGCGACCGTCGTCATGTGTGGCCGAGTGTTGACTCAGCTCCTCCTCCTCGCTGAAGGTCTGGCCGCAGCGCTCGCACCGGAACGGCAGCTCACGGCTGTGCTTCGTCTTCACGTGTGTCTTCAAGTTGGACGAGTCAGCCGATTTATAGTCGCAGTACGCGCAGGAGTACGGCTTCTCGCCCGTGTGCGTCCGCATGTGCTTCTTCAGCTCCGAGGGGTGTCTGAAGCCCTTCCCACACTCCACGCAGATGTGTGGGAAACTTTTGCTGTGGACCGCCAGCAGGTGGCGGTTCAGCAAGCCCTGCTCAGCAGTCTCATATTCACAGAACTTGCATTTGTGCATTTTTGTGGCGGCACCAGCAGGGGGCGGCTGGGGGGCCACGGCCACTGGGGACTTCTGCTCACGGTGGTGGTGCTGAAGCCGGTGGGAAAACAATGCCGCCTGCTGGTGGAAGTCCTTGCCACACGTCTCGCACTCGAACGGGGCCTTGGTGCTTAGGGCATGGACCTCCATGTGGTTGTGCAAGCTGGCCTTCTTGTTGGTGGTGAAATCGCAGTCAGTGCACTGGTACTTCTTGCGGCTCAGGACGTCCTGGTGGTGGTTCCGGGTATGCCGCTTCAGGAAGCCGCGAGACTTGAACTTCTTGCCGCAGAGCATGCAAGGGTACACAGTCAGCGGCTGCCCATACGGACCAATAATGATTGCTGGAAGGGGAAGGGAGAGGGGAAAGAAAAACCCAGAGAACAAATAATATTAATATTTCTACTAATAGTACAAAAAAGATCAAACATTAGGACTATAACGGTACATGTATTCGTACCGAACCATCACGGTACGTGGGTCACCGTTCGGTACATGATGTTGTACGAAGAATACGCGATACGACAGAGAAGACGCGATTAAAGTAATGCAGAAATAAATTTATAAGCGAGTTTTTTTGCCTTCTTGCCTCGGTGTTATTGGCTGCTAACCAGGCGTCGTTCGCTCGGCAGGTCCAAAAATGAGACAATACGGGGAGCTGTGCTTTCCTCCCTCAGAACGGGAGAATTTTTTCCTTTCTTTTAAAAGTGCATTTGAGTGGCGAAAAGCACTCGCAAACGGAGCAGCCATGGAAAGAAACTCAGAAAAACTTCCCCGCACTATTACACACACACCCCTGAAAAACTAAATATCCCTATTTCCCAGCATGCATGGTTCCTTCAAGGAACAGGCTCTGTAACAGTTTCATATGGAAACATTAAACAGAAACCTTTAAAACGTTTAGCCATCTCACTTTCTATTAGGTAAGACTAATATTAATTACTATTTCCTATTAACACAAGTTTTTTTGTCATCTATACATGAAAATATAAGCAAGAGTGTGTGTTTATTGGTTAATACACTGCTGTTTATTTAAAATACATGAAAACAAACCAAGCCTCATGCTTTAGAATTTTTTGTTAGTTAATGTCGCTGTACCGAACCGTACCGAACCATGACCCCAGAAAGAAAATAAACAAATATAAAAGTGAGGGCATTCATTGTAAAATAACGAAACAATAATTTTTTTAAAAACCTGAGCGTTATTAGTGAGGCATACCTGTCTGCACCTGTCTCGGCTCGGCTCGTCTCCGGTTCTTTCCATGCTGTCGATTCAGTTTGTCCAGAGCGTCCGATTCGTCTATGTGCAGCAAAGCACTCGCAGCGCCATTTCTGTTTTCACAACCTTCATGGTCATCTGCTCCTAAAACACACACACAGCGTAACTAATCACACACAGTAATCACTGAAAAAACAAAAATGCTCCATAACATTTAATTTAAACAGCACTCTATAAATGTTCTAGAAAGCACTATAATATCTCATATTGCCCTACAATGTTCTATAATGGTCTACAGTGCCCTATAGTGCTCTGTAGAGCTCTATAATGTTCTGTAATGCTCGCAAACGTTTATATGATCCAGACGGTGATTGACAGACTGTATTACACTGCAGGAAGTGTGGGCGGCGATACAGCTGTTTCACAGCATCATCACTATGTAGCTCCAAAATAAAAGCCATTTTGTTTGATTTTATTGAAATTAGAACTCATCAGGTAAGGCAGAATAATCACACAGTACACACATATTGCAGCGTGAGAATGTATGTGTGTCTCTCACCATAGGCTGCAGCCCACGCCACAGGCATGAAGTCCTTGCTGAGTGAGGTGCTGTCGTATGGCCGGTCGTGAGGAACCGGCTCCTCCCCACCAACCACAACCTCCATATATACCTCATCAGACAGTTTAGAACTTCCTGTGCACACACACACACACACACACACACACACACACACACACACACACACACACACACTCCTTATGAGGAACACATTATGAGGAGCCAAACTGTCAAAGACGAATGAGCACCTGTTTGAACTGTAACCTCAGAAAGACCTTATGCAGTTTTATTAGTGGTGGTGAATGGAACCAGAAGTCTGCCTCTAAAATCTCCCTCACAGAAAGTTATTTCATGAAATGGTTATGGTTATGCCGCTTCAGAAGTTACTGCCCCTAAAACAAAACCCATTCATGGTGGAGTGATAAATGTAGGGCGTCGTGGGACTAAAAAGCCACCCCAAAAAAGGTAACACCGGGGATTGGTGGTGAATAAAACAGCTGGATGTGTTGGAGAGGTCTGGTTCCATTCTCCTCCAATGCAAATAAATTAAAGTCTCTACAATGAATTTCACACCAAACAAACTCTGAACACCGTTTAAAAATCAGGATTGTCCAAACAAAACAATTTTTGTGGATTTAGAAGTGATTTCGTTACTGACCATCACTCTGAGTGTGATGACTATCTCCCACAGACATGTACACCATTTTCTCCCTCAGTGGCCGGCCCACAGAGTCCGTCAGAGTGAGAGTCTCTGAGTCACCCTCCCCTATGTCTACTGGCTCACCTACACACACACACACAGTAAGAGAGAAACACACATTGTTAGGGGCTGAAAAAAAAACTGCGGCCCACATGAAGGCTCAGGCAAAACACACACACCCCCACACACTCGGCTCACCGAGGTCCTCCTCCCCAGAGTCGGCTTTGAAGATGTAAACTTTAATGACCTCCTGCCCGTCCTCATCTTTCTCCACCTCCTGGTCTCCTATCGCTCCTTCCACAGTCACTTCTTCTCCGTCAGCAGAAACCATCTTACCCGCCTCATCCACTAGGGGGGCGACAGAGAGGGTGGGGGCGTTTAGTCACATGTTTCAAATAGATATGAACATTTTGTGGCAAAAATGTTGATAATATCAGCTGAAATAACTGTATATGTTCAGCTGACCTACAGTGGTGACCTACAAGCCTGGTGACAGTTAAATGTACTTAAACAGTTTTCTACTTTCGCCACAGTGGACCAACCATCTCCATTTCCTCCATGTCCTCTGCATCCACCTCTCTCACACCCACTGCCTGCATTTCCTGCTAGGCCTTCTCTTCCCTGCTGCTCCATCCTCAATATTCTTCTTCCAACACATTCAGCACTTGTCCAAACCAACACAATCTCACCTCTCTGAAGTTCCAACTGGAGCCGTCCCTCTAATAAACGTACTTAAACAATTGATAAAAATAATTAAACATTAAAAACTTTTACCTATACATGCCTGTGAAGTTTTGGCCTCCATTTTTTTAACACAAACTTCTTTTCGGCCCACGTGTTTCTCCACACACTGTGTGTTTCTTTGCTGTTTCTCACTAAATTCATTTTTCCACACACTATAAGCACTGTGAACTGCATTTTTATTATCATTACTAATCATGCTTAACCTTAAACTTCTCTTTATTGATTACTGATCATCAGATTCTCCTGGTTCTCAGCGTCAGATGGAGGGATGTGTGAAGAGGAGTGCAGGTGGGTGTGAGTGATGGATGTTTAGGTCATCAAGCAAAAGAAAAGCAGGATCTTACAGGAGATCATCAGGTAGTCTCCACAGGTGTCCGAGTCCTGCTCCCTCTCCTCCACCAGAACGTCCTCTGCCATCTCCGCCATGGCGACGCCCTCCTCATCCTCCTCCTCGCCCTCCAGCGGCATCACACATGTTTCCACAGCGACGCCCTCATCGTCCTCCGCGACCACATCCTCCACGGCGTCCTGGATGACGAGTTCGTCTGAGGAGAAGCCCCTCACAGCCTCGGCCTCCACGTCCACGTCCCCGTCCCCGTCTCCCTCGGAAACCAGGACCGTCTCCTGCAGCTCCACCACATACTCCTCCCCACACAGACCCCCATCATCTGACCAGAGACACATCAGAACACCAACCATAGAGTGGGACAGAGAGAAAGAGAAGCAAAAATCAGAATACCGACCATAGAGTGGGACAGAGCGAAAAAGGAAGAGAAGAAAGGAACGAAAAATGAGAGAACAGAGAAAATACAACAAAACAAGAAACAATCCGGACCAAATTGACGAATAAAAAACCAAAGCTAAAGATGAACAAAAGAAAAAAATAACTGGCAAATAACAAAAAATAAAACAGTCTACGGAATTCAAGAGAAACAAAAAAGTGAATGAAAGAAAAAGAAGGAAAAGGAAAAAGAAAAAGAAAGACAGAAGACTGCAGAGTGACGAGAGCAAGTGTGTGAATGAATCTTGAATGAAGAGCTGAGAGTGGGTGAGCAGTGGGCTGGCGGTGGAGAGTGTATCTACCTGACCCGTGGAGGATGATCTTCGGCTCTTGGGAACGGAGTGCAAGTCTCGTCACATCTTCATCCATCGTCCTTACTCTTCATTGGCCTTGTTAAAACCTAGAGCAGCAAAAACAACCAATCAAACAGCCGTTCCTCACAGCAAAGCCAATCAATACAGTTATATTAAGTGATGGGGGAGAGGGAGGACCACCCTACCCACCCAGAGAGAGAGAGGACAGTTATACTGAGTGATGGGAGAGAGGGAAGACCACCCAACTAATATTCAGAGGCAAGTGCAAAGTATCCATTTGTCATATTTCAACGCACCACAGCACAGAGTGGAAACAGCACAAAACTGTACCCTGCATTTAACCCATTCACCAAGTGAAGCAGCAGGCAGCCAGGAACTCCGCACCCGGAGAGCAGCGTGTGGGGATGGTATCTTGCTCAAGGGTACCTCAGTGGTGCCACTAGCAGTCCTGGGATTCAAACCCATGACCTAATTGCAGGAGCAACTCCCCAACCACTAAGACACCACATAGTATATCTGGTCTTTTAGCGTGAACAAGCTTAAATATACAATATGCAAATATACAATATACACTACTGCCAGAGGCCAGAGGCCACACCGACCACGACCATGCAGTCTACAGAGTCAGCCAATGAAAGCAGTGCTCTTTAACACAGAAACTAACATCTGGAAAATTAGCCATTCTACACAAACTCGCCATACTGAATGAACACACCACCACCCCCATTTGTTCCTCTCGACAAAACTACCTGACAATCACATATATAATTTTTACATCCCTCTTAATGAGTCATTATTTTCAATGGTGCAGCAAAACAATAGTCATATCGCCCCCTATGTTTCCTGTAGTGTATTACAATCTGTCAGAATGATAGCGTGGATCAACATAAACACTATGGAGCTTAATATAACATTATAGAGTATAAAAACATTATAGACCATTACAGAACACTTTAAATGAAATAATATCGTCCCCTACTTTTCCTGCAACGTATTACAGTCTGTCAAAATCACACTGGGGATAACATGAACGGTATAGAGCCTTACAGCGCGTTATAGAACGTTACAGAGCATTACAGAGGTTCTTAAATTAAACATCACGCGCCTACACTTTCTGTACTGTATTACAGTTTGTCAGACTGACAGTGTGGATCATATAAACATTATAGAAAACTTCAGAGCATTATAGAAATTACAGAACGTTACATAACGCTGTTTAACTGAAACAATACTAGCCATATTTAACAAATCACACTCACCTACATGCTTTCCGGACTTTTAATGTCACACACAATACTTTACGATCTATATGTATGGTTTTATGGGTCACTGGTTTAAGTCAGCTCAGTTAACAGCAAACCTTTTTTGAGGGTTCTAGATTAAACTATGAAGTGTAAAAACAGTACCAATGATTCATATGAAGATGAGCTCATCTGCAGCATTTCTACAGTGACTCCTTCAGTAAAGAGTCCCGGAAAACAGCTCCTGCAATTCACCACCACCTGACACACCCACTGGTTAGACCACCTGACACACACTCAATGACTGAACTACCTGACTCACACGCCTACGGGTTACACCATCTGACACATATAGACCAGCTCGACTGCCTGACACACACATTAATTAGCCTACCTGACACATTACCACTGGTTAGACCAACTGACACACCCACTGGTTGGGCCATATGACACACAAAGCAATTGGTTATATGATCTGATATATGACACACACACACCCACTGGGTACCAACTGCCGCTCCTATTCAGTCAGTGTTCTCCCACTGGCTGTAGATCAAAAATCAGCAAGCGGTTTACTAAAAGGTCGTTCAAGAAGAGATGTAAGGGAGCTTCTCGGGATTTATTTACAGAAACCATCTGGGTGACTACTGACTTCTACTGTTTGTCAGCAACATCAGCCCTGTGGCTCCAGCGTTAAATTAAAGAAGCAAACGTGCCTGGGGGAGACTGTCCATGTTTGGGGGGAGGTGAAAGAGAGCGGCGATCTAATTCTGATGAACTGGTCCTTTAATGCGTAACAGCAGCAGATGCTCCTGCCCTGTTTACTGCTGCTCCATCACAGCAGAACCAGCTTCTCCATGAACCCTGAGCTCCTGTCTCACGCTCCTGGGGGGGTGGGGGTTTCCCGACCCCGTCTCCAATGGCGACCTCCATCAGGGAGGGGGGCTGCAGGAGCTGAGAGACGATGCTGCACAGCCGAAGAGAACCGAACGGAACCGAACAGCTGATGGGCGGAGGGGCTTTCTGGGGACCCCATGAGCGAAGTCGAACGTGCAAATCAAAGAATCCCTACGCGAGCGTGTGAACATGGCGCCTCTCGCGCCCTCACTGCTGCACACACACACAAAAAAAACAAAACCCTTCCCTCGCGCGCCATTTTGAAAGGGGGTGGAGGGGAAAGAAGGAAGGGGGGGACAATAGAGATACACACTCATATAAACATATATATATATGCATGCATGCATACACATTAATGCACCCGTATACACACATGCATGCACCACTTCATGCAATAGAAATGCATTTCATTTCGCGCGCTTGTTTTTCTTTTAATCTCTCTCTCTCTCTCTCTCCCTCTCTCTCTCTCTCTCTCTCACACACACACACCCTCCCCCCGTTTTCCGAGGCCTGGCGCGCGCGGCCTTCTCTAGGCCCGGGCCCCGTGCAGGCCTCGCGCCACAGGACGAGCGCGCGCCGCAGTGATCCCGCGCGAGCCGCCGTCGCGCGCCAGCCGCAGAACAAAGCGCCTCGCGCCCCGCCAGCCTTACCGCGTGTTTTGGGGTGAGGTGCGCGCGCGGCCTCCTCCGTCTCGAGCCGCAGGCCGCTCGGGCTCTGCGCCGTGTTAGCGCGCGCAGGGAGGAGGAGGAGGAGGAGGAGGAGGAGGAGCAGCGCGAGGCTGCAGGAGAGAAAGAAAGGGAGAGAGAGAGAAAGAGAGAGAGAGGGGGAGGGAGGGAGAGAGAGAAAAGCCTGCAGCTTCGCCAGCGCGAGCGCCCGCCGTCAGAGCACCACGTCACAGCGCGAGAGGAGCAGGAAAACGCGGAAGGAGTATCGGCGCGCGGGAGCACGAGCTCGAGGAAGGCCAAGAGAGAGACTAAAGCAGAAGTAGAAAAGGAGAGAAAAAAAAACAAAGACAGTTATAAAAACAGTGGCAAGAAAAGGAGCTAAAATCAAAGCAATGTGTGTAACGTGACTATTTGTCATACATGAACACACCACAGTGTGAACTTCTTTCTCTGTATTTAACCCATTCACTAAGTGAAGCAGTGGGCAGCCAGGAACACAGCCCCCAGGGAGCAGTGTGTGGGGACAGCACCTTACTCAGTGGTGCCCCTAACTGTTCTGGGATTTGAACCCACAACCTTCTGATGGCAGGGACAACTCCTTAACCACCAGGCCACCAGCTGCCCTAATGTCTCTAACGTCCCATATTTAACCTGTAATGTCTTGTATTCACTCTGTATTTGCCCCGTATCACCTTTACTACATAGATATATACATACATACACACTATAT
>JBBPCY010000082.1:6667009-6679798 GCA_037974405.1 Brachyalestes nurse
TGTTAATGTTACAGAGAACTTTTAATAAAAGTTGCTCAGTGTTGCACACCCCTGTTCCTCCGCTGTGTGTGTGATGATGCCATCAAATGACTAGTCGACTTTTCTGATTGACTAGTCGACTTAAAAGATCTGGAGTCCTTAATGTCCTATGCCCTATGCCAGACTGTCACTTTACTTGTCCACGCAAATGTTCTGGAGAAGAACCAGGTCCCAGTCCTGTCCTCCGGCTCCAAAACTCCCATTCCGGCTTCACGAGGGCCTCAGAAATGGACAGATGAACGTTCACAAGAAGGAAAAAACAAAAACCGTCAGCGCGGAGCTCGGGTTCGCCCGACTGGCTTCAAAGTGGATTCATTTGGTTTGATCTGTTTTACTTTAGGTTCACCGCTGGCTTTCAAACGCTGAGTGAAAATGAAAGAGCTGACTTGCAGGAGGCTCCGTTCTCATTAAAAATGAAACATTGCGCTGCGGCACATTGTGCCTCGCACTCCTCCGAGCCTCTCGCCAAACAGAAGAGAGCGCGTCGTTATGTGCAGCCAGACATTTTATCTGTTACTTATTTGGAAAAGAAGCTCTTCGTTATGAATTTAACCACTTTCACCATATATTTGACTCTTTTTCTTCTAATTGAGGATCTTTCATTTAGTGAAAAAAGACTAGATTGTGGAGATAAAATGATGTAAAAAGAGTTCCTTTTTAATTAAGAATTGTTTTATTCAGTGGCAAAGTGTGACTGTTGCAGCTCAAATTTGACCTCAGGCCCAGAAAAAAAGAGGAAAACACCTCAGCTCTAGTGTGTAAAAGTGTTGTGTGTTGTGTGTGGAGTGTGTAACAGACATATGAACAGATGTGGGAGCAGCATTTCTACTGTGACTCCTAAAGAGTCCTGGAATAGAACTGCTCCCGTTCACCACCTCACACACACACACACACACACACACACACACACTGGGTAGACCATCTGATACACACCCACTGGTTAGACCATCTTACACACATACATTGGTTAGAGCATCTGACACACACACACACACACACACACACACACACACACTGGTTACACCATTTGACACACACACAAACACAAACACTGGTCACACCATCTGACACACACACACACAAACAGTGGTTACACGAACTGACGCGCACACACACACACACACACACTGGTTACACCATCTGACACACACACACACACACACTGGTTACACCATCTGACACACACACACACACATCCTGGTTAGGAAGCTGTTGTTTGATGTGTGATTGGTTAGTGTAGGGGATAAAATAGGGGGTTTAAATAACGCAACCTTATTGTTTCCAACCAATACCATAATAAGATAAGAGTGGAACTGCAGAAAGACTGTGTTTAAATACGGATGTACTACGGAATTTTAGTCCACAGATATCATAAACTCATCTTTGAAGGACAAGAATATTTGTTTTCAAGCTTTAATGAGGTTTAAATATTTTGCGTTGCACAGACTAATATTTCCACTAGTGGGCGCTGTGGGCAGCAGTCATTATTTAAACTGGGTTTACTGGCACCCTGATTGCCTGCGGTTCGTACGGCCTTGATGTTCAGTTGAAGTTTTTGTTTGTATTATTTAGCAGACTGGTAAGATTGTAAGAGTCGTAAGATAAGTTCTGCTCATGAAAGCTTAGCAATAAAACAGAGATTTGTGATAAAACCCGAAGAGCTGAAGTGCTTTTCCTTCATCCATCATCTGCCATGCAGTTAATGAAGCTCAGAAAGTACTCAAGCACAGTGGTGTGTTTCTGGAGATCCAGGATGAGGTAAAGATGCTGTGCTGATTGTGAACAGACAGAGTGACCTGCAGTGAAGGAGGTTCATCATAATGCAGAGATGGGAGTGATTTAAACTGAAAGTTATTAGAGCTGAAGAACGGAGGACAGAACAGACTGTAAGCGGAGTTTGCACATTCATTCATATTGGGACAGAAATGAAAAGTGTGTGGAGCTTCCTGAACTCATCCTTCAGCCAAAGAGTAGCTAGTGCAGTGAAGTAAGGACTGTGGAAACTGTAAAAGCTCCTAAAAATGGACAGCAGAGGGGGGGGGGGGGTCCAGCAAAAAAGCTGATTCACTCCATGCGTGAAAAAAAAACCTCCAGTGTTCTTTTTCCCAGCTCTAGCCTCCAGTGTCAGTTTCTCCATCAGTGCTGCTGTGGCCTTTGTTGCAGCAGAGCTTGAGCCCCTCTGTTTACACCGTCACAGTACAGACCCCAGAACAGGGCCTAGAACAGCACAGATCCCAGAACAGTACAGGTCTGAGGACAGTACAAACCTCAGAACAGTAAAGACTCCAGAGCATACCCTGGAATGGCACAGATCCCAGAACACATCCTAAAAAAGCACAGAGCCCAGACAAGTAAAGACCTCAGAACAGTACAGACCTCAGAGCAGCAAAGACCCCAGAGCAGTACAGACCTCAAAATAGTAAAGGCACCAGAACATTACAGATCCCAGAATAGCACAGAACCCCAGGACAGTACAGACCTTAGAACAGCACAGAACCCAGACCAGCATAAAGTGGAGGTTA
Source organism: Brachyalestes nurse (assembly GCA_037974405.1). NCBI lineage: Eukaryota > Metazoa > Chordata > Actinopteri > Characiformes > Alestidae > Brachyalestes > Brachyalestes nurse. The sequence continues at coordinate 6,669,571 of JBBPCY010000082.1, forward strand.
ATCTTGAGTAAAAAAGAAAGCAAATCCAAAGCGGATGTGGCAGTGATGGATTTTGTCTCATAAACAGTGTGAAGCAGCTCAGTGGGACTGCAGACTGGGGTTTATGTGTGTGTGTGTGTGTGTGTGTGTGTGTGTGATTCTGATTCATTTCCAGTCATTTGAGTTTGAGTTGGTGGTCAGGGTGTGGTTGAGTGTGTATGCATGTGTGTGTGTACAGGAGTGTGTTGTGTTTGTTATGAGAGTACAGTTTCAGTATTCATCATTATTATCATCATCATCATCATCATCATAATGATACACAGTCTAAGAGCTGCATCATGCGTTGAGGTTCATTCTGGTCCCACTGATGTTACATTTACAAGGAAGTGTGTGAGATAACAGACATGAAGATAAGTGTCTTCCGCAACGAGCCGAAACTTAATTAGGAATAAAGTCGTCCCCAGAGCACGGAGGCTCTTTTCCTTCAGATATGATCATTTTAACACCTCCTCTCACATGGAGCAGCAGGCTGGGAATGTGGGCCAGGAGTTTAGTCATATTTATTGTGCTGATTTGCTTTGGTATCAGTTTTGGTATCTGTTTGAAAACAGTAGTTAATAGTGTTCATATTTAATACACACATTCAGATTTAATACATCCGACATGAACCTTTAGAGCTTCCCCTGCTTTTCTAGATCTAATGATTTGTGGGAACCAAATTTTTTTACTTTGTTAATATTCATTCAGCTCTTTCTTCATTATACAGTTTTGTTGGGAAAACACTGGGTTAAAAGTATCCAATCAGGACGTTTCTCTCTCTGGTATCTAGGTAGAGGAGTTTCTCTCTCTGGTATCTAGGTAGAGGAGTTTCTCTCTCTGGTATCTAGGTAGAGGAGTCTAGGTGAGCTCTCCTGTAGGTCAGACCTTCAGGAGCCGGACTGAAGTCCGACCATGTTGGATTAAACACCGACATCATCAGGAAGAGGAATCAGCCAAACACATTGTGGTTTACAGTTTTGTGAATCTGCTCCTTCTGGTTCTAGATTCATCACGTTGTCTAACTAGTAGTTCTGTGTCAGATGGTGTAACCAGTGAGTGTGTGTCAGATGGTCTACATGGTGGGTGTGTGCCAGATGGTGTAACCAGTGTGTGTGTGTGTGTGTCAGATTGTCTAACCAGTGTGTGTGTGTCAGATTGTCTAACCAGTGTGTGTGTGTAAGATGGTCCAACCCAGGGGTGTCCAACTCTGGTTCTGGAGGGTCGGTGTCCAGCACAGTTTGATGGTGGTTCTCCTCAAACACATTCACTAAGTCTAACAATTAACTGCTGAGGTGAACCAGGTGTTTCTGAGCAGGGAAATCACCAAACTGTTGGACCATGGCTCAGCAGGACCAGTGGTTCTGTATCAGATGGTCTAACCAGTGGGTATTTGAAGGATTGTCTATCCAGTGGGTGTGTGTCAGGTAGTCTAACCAGTGGGTGTGTGTGTTAGGTGGTCTAACCAGTGGGTGTGTGTCAGGTGGTCTAACTAGTGGGTGTGTGTCAGGTGGTCTAACCAGTGGGTGTGTGTCAGATGGTCTAACCAGTGGGTGTGTGTCAGATGGTTAACAGCAGCAGTTCTATGCCAGGACTCTTTACTAAAGGAGTCACTGTAGAAATGCTATTTAGCTCCGCCCACTGAGCTTACAGCCGCCCAATCACGCTGAAGTTGTAAGGAGTGTTTAAGCCAGTGGTCTGTGTGTCCAGAAATCAAGAAACAACAAAGATCAGTTCCAGGCAACTCTGAACATGAGATATTAGTTATGAGTTCTATTTATTATCATTAATAAAGCTGTTATTGACTGATAAAGGACCTTCTCTGCTTTTCTTCTTTTTTTTCACAGCTAAACTGATGACGTCACCAACTTCCGAAAAGAAACTTCGGAGTAATGGCCACGCCTCCCCCGCCCACCAGGCAGCCAGTCACGGCAGCCCTGTTGCTGGGAAACAGAGTAAGCTCCACCCACTTTCCCGTTAAACAGATGAATGGATGGAAGCAGATTCAGTGCTGTTTAACTGGATTAAGTTCAACTGAAAAAAGTGCAGAGTCACTGTACTCAGTTTACTCTGTTCTTTATTGAAGCTGATATTTTTCACATGTGTAAATTTTACAGATATTGGAAGAAATCTACCTGTATTACATAAAATATAACGTGTTTCTATTCGTTTAAAATGGGTTGAAATTAAAGTGTTTCAGCACTGAATTCCAGCGTCATCTGAACAGTGGAATGAAGCTGGATTTGGATATTGGGTTTCAACTGCAACTGAGACTTAAACAGGTGAACTAATTTACAATTGGCCAAAAAAACTACACATTCAGTTACAGTACAATTATGTGTTTTTCTAAAAGCTTAAAAATGAGTAAGATTATAGTGTTTCTAGACAGAATTCCATCATCTAAACATTTTCTAGAGGTAATAAACACATTATCATAATCATCAGAGATCAATTGCATCTAAAACTCTGTCTAATACTGAAATAATTTTTTAAACAAATATAGGCCAATATCAATATGTTCCTGATATCAGCATGCATCCATAGAGTATCATTCAAAAAATATTGTTATATTTTCTGATATCACAGAAACCCGCAAAATGCAAATTAGCCTTTAACCAATCACAGCTCCAGGTGAGTTACCGGGTGTCCTGATGTTTCAAGGTCTTCATGTAATGCAACAAAAGTCTAATTATTTACCATTAAAGGTTTTGGTGAATCGGTGCATGAATGTGCGGGGCTAAACAGAATAAGGCAATATTTTTAAAAGTGTTGGTTTTTGTGACATCACAAAAACGATAATTTAACAACAGCCTGTTTTTTAGCTTGTTTTCCATGTAGTTAATGTACCGTTTTTCATGCTCTTTCATGCATGGATAGCAATTGCAGTTGTAATATGGAGCAGTAAAACCACAATACTTGTCCATATCGTGCAGCATGAGTGTATTTTGCTTTAAGTAACTGTTTGAACCCCCACACTTATCTTTTTCTTGTTAGCTGAGATGCTAACTCCTCCAGAAAAGAAACCACAGATCAACGGCCACGCTTCACCTGTTCGCCACCCAGGCAACAGCGGCAACAGCTACGCAGGGAAACAATGTAAGTCCAGCCTATGATGCAGCACCAGCAGCTTTAATGTTGTGAGCTATATACCTTTAGCACGTTGCCTCACATGGTTGCGCCACCTGACTACTTTCCATTAAAGTGTCCCATCACACCAGTGCTAACCAGTGCTAATCTAACACTTCTAACTGCTGATCAACACTTTTTTTTTTATATTTATACTTTTATACATCTAACAGGATATTATACTAAATCACACTAAACCCGGGCTGTGTCCCAACAACTGATGCACCAACTGATGCACGGAGCACCGTGCAGGACACACACACAACTAAGACACACACAATTTCTGTTTGACACAGTAAAACAAATCTTTACACAAAAAAACTGCTGCTCTGAAACTGCAGCTCTGTAGTCAGGTGGCGCAACCAGAGCACCAAGAACAATAAACAGACTGTTTGATTTTAGCGTGTACACTATCACACAAGCAAAAAACAACAACAGAACGGTTAACAATTCAACACTGAACAGTTAAAGTGATAGTTTGGTGAAAAATGTGGTTGACTGTCTTGGACATGTTTGGTGTGTGATGTTTGCTTCTGGCGCTATGAGGCTAATGTGGCAAACAAATGTGAAGTCCACACACACACACCACCCTCACCTGTTCATTCCTCTCGCAGGTATGGAGGGATTTCTGAAAACAGATGACCGGATGCGCCTGGCGAAGGAGAGGCGAGAGGAAAGAGAGAGGAGTCTGGGTAAGTGCCTATAAGTCATTAACACTAGTCAAGTCACCCAAATCTTTTCATGTAAACCCAAACCCGTAAACGTGGTTTAGGACACAGTATGACTGTGAGCTGTAAAAATGAACCGAACTTCAGTGCTACAGGCGGCCGTTTCAGACATCTGGGATCAGATTCCTCCGTATTTATGACATGACAGAAACTCACTCCAGATTAGTGTTCCTGGTCCTGAGGAGGTTTGTGAAAATGTCCACAAGTCTGATACACCTTAATGAAGAGTTGGATGTGGTTTGAGGGTTCAGAGAAGTTAGGTAGAGGGTTGAGGTCTCTCTTTAGGCTGGATGGGGTTTTTACCGATGTTCTGTAAAGCTTGACCAACTTAGCAACAGTAGCTATAGAAGAACACATTAGTGGGTGGAGCTTGGATAGGGAGGTTGATCTCTCTCTGTCTCTGTCTCTCTTTCTCTGTCTCTCTCTCTCTGTCTCTCTCTCTGTCTCTCTCTGTCTCTCTCTCTCTCAGTGGCGAGGGAGCAGGCGATCCTGGAGAAGGAGCGGCGCGCACGGCTGCAGTATGAACGCACGGTGGAGGAGCGATGGAAGCGCCTGGAAGAGCAGAGACAGAAGGAGGAGCAGCGCAGAGCTGCCGTGGAGGAGAAGAGGAGACAGCAGCTGGAGGAGGAGAAGGTCAGGGGTCAGACATCATGGGCACTGATAGCTCCCCTCCAGAGTGATGTACAGTACTATGCAAAAGTCTTGACACCTCCCCCCATTTCTTCACTTTTCACTTCCAAAGATCCAGACTTTCTTGTAGTCTTAAGGAACAGTTCTCCAGACTTCATGAAGGACTTTCAGCGACTCTCATTTCCAGTCCAGTCCCTGAACCTGACCAGTTTCAGAGGAATGTTTTTGTCACACAGTGACCAACGTATGAATCATTCAAGCACTACACAGCATATCTAACCTAAGGCCTGAACCAGTGAAGAAACAGGTGCAGGTGACTCCAGATGATCAGGCGGTGATCAGTATACTGGTGCTGCTGAATGCTGAGTGTTCTCTCTGCCCAGCTGTCATAATCCACACTCATAACCCAGACTGACCGATAACCCACCTCAAACACAAGCAAAACACTGATATAGGAGCAGTGATGCATCTGTTTCCATGGTTACACTTCGCAAAGGCTTTTTTGGAAAATGTGTTGTGGGTGGGGATGGGGGCCATCTAAGGAGTTTATAGAGGAACAGGTTTTTATACCACTCTTGTGACCGGACTGGCAGCAGAATGGGTGTGTAACAGGTTGTAACAGGTTTTTCTATGGTTATGCTATAATTATATCAGGGTTACTCTATTCTACAACACCCACTTCCACTGTAACGCTAAACACATTTCCATGGTTACGCAAGAGTACAGAGATGCTCTTGCGCGTGTTGCAACAGCTGGACAGCTGTCACTTTCATTATAATAAGATACTGAGACACGCACACACACACACACACACACACACACACACACAGGCACACAGCATGTGTTAAAGGTCACTGATTGACTCAGAGCTGCTGTATCTGATCTGATCTTTATCTGGAAAGCCTGATGCTGTTGCTCTCACACTCATTCTCACACACACTCAAACTTTAACACACTCACACTCTCACACTGAAAGAAGTGAAGATGTATCAGAGATGCAGAGGCAGCTTGGGATGTGTTACCATAGTAACAGGGCGTTTTGTAAACAGTGAAGTTGCAAGTCATTGCTCTGTTTTCACGAGCAGATTTTTTTCTGAAAAAAAAAATCCAAAAAATATTATTTATGTATTTATGTATTTTCCTGTTTCTTCTGAAATAGTCTTTTTAGGCTTCATAACAGAAATCATACAATCCTCCACAATACTCCACACACACACACATACACACACACACACAGACTCACACACACCAGCTGCTTCTTAGGCAGGAGGATTTGCCCGGATAGCCGTTCTCTGATCATTTCCTTTTTTCTCTCCTCCTAATCCATCTTGCCGCTTCACGCAGGCTTTCAGAGACTCTCTAATGATCAGCTGCCTTTCACTGCCTCGCCTGACTCAGACCCTTCAGAGTCACACTGTTTTATTTTATAGTCAGAAACAGAGTTACTGAGTTAGTCTGGAACACTTCAGTGGGTGTGGCCTGGTATACATTAGTGGGTGGGGCCTACAATACATTAGTGGGTGGAGTCTGTAATACGCTAATAGGCGGAGCCTGGAACACGGTAGTGGATGGAACCTGAACACATTAATCGGTGGAGCCTAAACACATTAGTGGGTGGATTCTAAACACATTAGTGGGTGGATTCTAAACACATTAGTGGGTGGATTCTAAACACATTAGTGGGTGGAGCCTAAACACATTCATGGATGAAGGCTGAACACATTAATGGTTGGGGCTTGGAACACATTACTAGGCGGAGTCTGGAACAGATTAGTGGGAGGAATCTGGAACACAGTAGTGGGTGGAGTCTGGAACACATTAGTGGGTGCAGTCTGGAGATCTTTAGTGGGGGGGGCTTAACACATTAGTGGGCGGAGCTTGGAGGGTGACTGGAAAGTTAAAATGAAACTCATTATTAAGAAAATGCGATGAATAGAACAACTTGAGTGGAGATGTGTAGTGAATAATATAATGTGTGTGTGTGTGTGTGTGTGTGTGTGTAGGAGCGTCTGGAGGCTCTGGTGAGGAAGTCTCTGGAGCGCAGCCTGCAACTGGAGAGCAGAAGCAAACGCTGGACCTGGGGGCCAAACGGAGGAGTACAGGGTGAGAGCGAAAGAGAGAGAGTGAGCAAGAGAGAGAGGCAGAGAGAGAGAGAGGCAGAGAGAAAGATTGAGAGAGAGAGAGAAGTAGACAGATTGAGAGAGAGAGAGATGAAAGAAAAGCAGGTTATGAAAGCGATGGATGTGTGTGTGTGTGTGTGTGGGTGTATGGAGGGGAGGGGGTGATTGATTAGGACGGTTCAGCTGAGGCCATGTTTGGCAGCTGTAGTCGACTGCACCAACAGTCGCCGAGATCAATACACTCATAAAACCCCACCATTAAAGGGCCCATATCCTGTTCTTCATTAAAGGGTCCATATCCTGCTTTTTCTCATATTCGACTTTCGCCCCGGAACTCCTCTTATGACACTAATGTGGGTTTATGTACCAAAAACAGTACTAATTCACTTCTACTGACAGTTTTACAGCGTCTGTTCAGACCTGAGAATTAAGTTCTGTTACTTAACTGCAGCAGGAGTGGGAGGAGCTAAACTACTGTAGGCCAAACAGAAGGATATATGTAAATATGTTGGTGTCTGTGATATCACAAAAGCAGAAAATTCAAATCAGGTTGTTTTTAGCACCGAAATGTATACAAAAATACAAATATATGAACTGATTAGTTATTGAGCAGGTACTGAGTATTGATCAGTCATGGTATGTGTGTTTTTAAGAATGTGAGTGTGTGGGTGTGTGTGTGTGTCCTCATCCTTACCTGTTGCTGTGGCCTCTGAGCTCAGGTGTGCATGAAAATACATTGGGGTGTGTTTCAGACATGTGTGTGTGACACACACTCCACCTGTCCATAATGCTCTGCTCTCTCTGCTCTGCTCTGGCCCCGCCCCTGTTGCCCAGGTGACTGGGAGAATGCCCCTCCCCCCTCTGCTGTCTCCGCCCTCCCCCATGATCTCGCCGCCCCCTCTGCTGCTGGCAGCGAATCAGGCAACGGTATGAACCCTCTGAAAACACCCCTCCCCCCCCCCCACCCTCCCCGTTGACTGACACACTGTTGCTCCAATGACATGCCAGTACTCCCGAACAGCTGTGTCTCCTGTCATCTCTTTCCACATCCTGTGAATGGCTTAAATGGAAACTCCACCAGTTTTTCAGAATTTCAGCATGTTTACTTCTCATCAAGCAAATCAAGCTCAAATTTTGAAACTTTGGTTGGATTGCCATGTAAGCACAGTCTTTAAGGGCCCTTTTTCTTTTAAAATCCATTTATCTGTACAGTCAGTGCAGTTGAAGATGATGATGGTCATGGTGGTGGTGATGATGATGATGATCTTGATGATGGTAATGATAATGGTGATGACGGTGGTGATGTGATGATTATGGTGATGTGGTGATGGTGGTGATGATAATGATGAAGACGATGATGGTGGTAATGTTGGTAATAGTGATGATGATGTGGTGATAATAATGATGGTGATGGTGATGAGGATGACGGTGGTGATGATATAATGTGATGATAATGATGATTCTGATGATAATGATAATGGTAATGGTGATGAAGACGATGATGGTGATAGTGATGGTGATGATGTTGGTAATAATGATGATGGTGATGATGATGATGTGGTGATGGTGGTGATAATGGCGATGGTGATGATGTGGTGATGACGTGATGTGATGTGATGTGATGATGATAATGGTGATGGTGATGATGATGTGGTGATGATGTGATGTGATGTGATGATAATGGTGATGATGATGATGATAATGATAATAATGATGATGATAATAATGGTGATGATGATGATGGTGGTGATGATTATTATGATGATGAAGATGGTGGTGATGTGATGATTATGGTGATGATGATGATAATGGTGATGGTGATGTGATGATAATGATGATGGTAATAATGGGGATGATGATGATGATGATGATGGTGATGGTGATGGTGGTGATGATTATTAATGTTGGAGATGTGGAGATGATGAAGATATTGGAGGTGTTGTAGATTTTGGAAATGTGATTTTGGAGATTTGATGGAAATGTGGAGATGTTGGAGATGTGTGGAGATGTTGATAATGAAGATATGAAGGTAATGTTGGAGATGTGGAGTTATTGATGGTGATGATGATGAAAATGATGCTGGACATGTTGAAGATGTTGTAGATACTAGAGTTGCTGGAGATGTTGGAGATGTGTGGAGATGTTGAAAATGAAGATAATGAAGGTAAATGTTGGAGATTGATAGTGATGATGATGATGAAAATGATGCTGGAGATGTTGGAGATACTAGAGAAGTTGGAGATGATGGAGATGTTGGAGATCAGGCTGTTGGGAGTACGAGGGCGAGTGTGTGTGTCGGGCTGAGATGCGGTAACAGGGAAACACACACCAGGCAGCAGGACCTCCTGAGATCTGTGTGTGTGGTTTCCGTTTATGCATGAACCCCTAGCTCCAGCCGAGTGTGTGTGAGAGCATGTGGGTGTGTGTAGGGTGTGTGTATGGTATAGGTGCTCTGTGGTTGTGTGTGTACAGTGTGTGTTTTGTGGTTGTGTGTGTGAAGTGTATGTGTGTTCTGTGGTTGTGTGTGTGTGTGTGTACAGCATGTGTGTATTCTGTGTTTGTGTGAGTGTACAGTGTGTGTGTGTTCTGTGGTTGTGTGAGTGTACAGTGTGTGTGTGTTCTGTGGTTGTGTGTGTACAGTATGTGTTTGTTCTGTGGTTGTGTGAGTGTACAGTGTGTGTGTGTTCTGTGGTTGTGTTTGTACAGTGTGTGTGAGTGTTCTATGGTTGTGTGTGTGTACAGTGTGTGTGTTCTGTGGTTGTGTGTGTGTGCAGTGTGTGTGTTCTGTGGTGTGTGTGCCAGTTTGTGTTTATTGGGAGTGTGAAGGCAGGTAAGATCCATGATGGTGCCTGAAAAGACCAAATAAATATCAGTGGTGTGTGCTCATGTGAGTGTGTGCCTGTGTGTGTGTGTGATTATGGCTGACTGACACTCTGCTGAATCACACGTTTCCATGGTTACGCTTCAGCTGTTCAGACATCTTTTACCCTGCTTACATTACACCCTGTTGCACCTGTTTCTATGGTTACGCTACATTGTTCCCAAGGTTAAGCTACACCTGTTCACATAGTTCCACTACATCCATGTCAGTGGTTACATCCATGTCAGTGGTTACATCCATGTCCACGGTTACATCCATGTCCACGGTTACAGTCATTTCCATGGTTACACCACACCCAGTTCCATGGTTATACAACTACACCCTTAAACACACATGCACACACAACACACAGTTAGTGTACTGTATGTGTTCTTCGTCGTCTTCATCCTCATTGTGTCTGCAGTTTGTTCTGCCTCTTTTCTGAAGAGGAACTTCTGAGGGAAAAGAGGCCACACTCGTTTTTCCTTCTTCATCCCTCCATCCTGATGTCCTCATGGCTTTTCTGTCATGTTTTCTCTCGTCTCCATTCTCACCATCCCCTCACCCTCCATCCCCTCATCCCCTCATCTCTCCATCACCCCATCCCTCCATCCCCTCATCATTCCATAATTTTATTCCCCATCCCATCATCCCCTCATCTCTCCATCACCCCATCCCTCCCTCCCCTCATCATCCCCTCCTTTTATCCCTCCACCCCCTCCTCCCCCCAACCCCTCATCCCCCCACCA
>JBBPCY010000082.1:6679898-6697002 GCA_037974405.1 Brachyalestes nurse
TCTGACTTCACACTGAAAATATTGAAACAGTTACTTGATTAGTGCCTGCGGTTTAATAAAAACCACATGCAAGTCTACTGCAAATTTAATATTACTCATAATTCAAAAAGTTGATGTGACTAAAAAAACTGAAAACAGATCTGAAATCAGCATGAAAAACCCTAACCCTAACTGATTTAGAAAAAAAAAAAGTTTTTGTTGACCTGTGTTATTTAAAGTCAAGTAAATGTAAAGCCATACTGTGTCCTAAACCACCTTAATGAAGTTCAGCTCACAGTAAGTCATACTGGGTCCTAGGCCACATCCACAAGTCTGATCCACCCTACTGAAGAGCTGGATGCGGTTTGAGGGTCCTGAGTTTTTGGGTTTGTGTTTACAGTAAAAGATTCGGGTGACTATTGACTTCTAGTGTTAGCGTTGTTAGCCTTGTAGTTTCAGTTCTGCACTAAAGAAAATAAATTACAGTTCGACTACATCAATAGAGCTCTGTTTACATTTGGTGGTGAAATATTCCTTTAATCTGCATAGTCAGTGTTACTCCAGTTAGGCTGCACACCCTGACCAGCCTAGGTCGCAGTGTTTATTCTGTGTATGTGTGACATAAACTGTCTCGTTAGGTATATAATAGGGTTTATACCTTCTGGAAAGATCACATCACTGTGGTTGCTTTTGAAGGATGTTTGTGGGCGGAGCCTGGAGAGGCCCCTCCCTCGCAGCCGCTTTGCTGTTGGTATGTTAGCTCTGCTGTTGGTGCCGCTGTCGGAGCGACTGATGTGGGTTTATGAGTGAAGACTGTTTGGGTGGGTGGGGCAGTAAAAAAGTGTTTACTTGAAATGTCCTGGACCTCCAGGGATCTTCCACATCAGGTCAGGAGAGGCGGAACCCAGCGTCTCCTCCGTTCTCTCCTCCGCAGCGGGCCGCAGCCTCTCCAAAGCGTTTTTCTGTAGATGTGCATGGGTCCTCATCGGCATGAGCGCCGTGCTGTGATATAATAATAAAACCCATAAACCTTCTAAAGAGTGAGTTCTCTTTTTTACTGTGTCTACTTTGGTCACATTACCGTTAATTCCAGCTCAATCCATAAACACCACCATTCCAGTGTTCCAGTTTCCAGTCCAGGGAATGATGTCAGACCACAATCCAATACAGCAAGCTGGAAAAAACACTTTTACTATTTTTATTTAATACTTCAGGGGAGAGGGGTTGTTCCTGCTGTTGTTCACAATTGGGGCAGCGGTTGGCCTGGTTGTTAGGAGTTGCCATGCGATCAGAGGTTTGTGGTTTCATATCCCAGGACTTCCAGTGACACCATTGAGGTACCCTTGAGCAAGGTCCCCACACACTGCTCCCCAGGTGCTGCGTCGCTGGCTGCCCGCTGCTTCACTTGGTGAATGGGATAAATACAGTGAAGAATTTCACACTGTTCACACTGCATGCTGTGGTGTGTTCACACATGACTGTAAGGGGCCACTATACTTATTAATGCCAGACACGTTAGCCATTGTTAGTAATGCTAGTAATCTCACTTCTAGCCATTTTAGCTATTGTTCGCAACAAACATGTTCTGTTCAAAGTTACTAACATCCTTTAAACTTGGCCTTAATCTGACCAATTTAAACTTTTAATTTCAAACAAAATACACAGTGCTATATACCGAGAATGATGGGGTATAAATATTATACAATAGGATAAGAGAAGAAAGAACTTTATCCAGTGGGAAATTCTTTTGTCATTTGCGTGCTCAGAGCAACAAGAAGAATAAAAGAGATGAAGATAAGTTACTGCTAAGAACTGTACTAGTTTCTCTGTACTAGTTACAATGTTCTCAGAATCATGCAAACACAACCAAAACAAATGTGTATTTATATACGTATTATATACAAGTAAAAGAAGACTTAGAACATGGGACAGAGAAATAGAGGACATGACTCAAAGGGACAGAGGACAAAGGACCTCATATTGTTGCTTTGGATAAACGTTTCTGCCAAATTACGAAGAGGACAGAAAGAAAAAGAAACAATGAAAAAGACAGAAAAGGGGACAAAGGGGCAGAAGGGCAGAGAAATGGGACAAAGGGACAGAGAACAGTGGGACAAGGAACATGGGCAGAGAAAAGGGGACAGAGGACAGAGATTAAGAGGACTGAGGGACAGAGAACATGGGACAGAGGACAGAGATCAGGGAAGAGAGAACAAGGGACAGAGGACAGGCCTCAATGACCCCCCCCCCCCCTTGCAGTTTATTTAAAGCCCTCCCTCTGACAGACGTCTGACAGACAGACAGCAGGTGAATCTGTGAATTGTGTGTTAGATGTTTATCACCCCTCCCCCGCTTGTGCCTTTCTGGGATCAGCCCGTGCCGCGCTGGTGCTCATTCTCTCTCGTTCACACGAAGACGCAGAAACCGGTCCGAGATCAGGCCTAAGCCCCTCCCCCCGATCGATACCACTTCCCCGGATGCAGCCCGAGGGCTCCGCAGCCTTATAACTTAGCCTAGCTCCGAGACAGCTCTTTCTCGCTCGGAGGCGCACGATGAGTTGCGAGAGACTGAAATACTCGACTTAAACTCACTAGAACATACGAAAAGTAATAGTTAAAGCGAGAAAACAGCCCGTTTAACGCGAGGAGCGTCGAGTGATTGCGGACGACGGGTTGCTAGCCTGGTTAGCTACGGGCTAACGCTCAAGCTGTGTTTTCTTCGAGAAGAAATTTGGGTGAGTTTTGACATTAAAACATCATTTGCAGCTTTAATTGTTGTTGTACGTCGTGAAAAGATATCACGGGATTAAAATAATCAGGTATTGGGGGATATTTACGTCGACATATGTGGAAAATTTGGAGTTTCAGTTTGGCTAAGCTAGTTAGCAGGCCTGGTTTGAAATGGCCCTGTTTTTGTTTTTTTCTTCATTCGGTTCAGTGAAAGAAGTATGAACCAATCGTCCGGGTTTCTGTCTTCATAGCTGAATTCATTTTAAATGTCATGGTAACGACGTTGATGTGCTCTTCTTTTTTTTTTTAATCCGAGAAACGTAGTCGCTTATTAGGCGTATTACGTTTCCTCAGCAGCCTGTCCGAATATGTGCATTTTCTTAGTCTTCTCTTAACTTTTGGGTCAGTCTGAACCCTTTTAACGTTTAATGTCTCTGAATAAATAAACCAAGATTTGTTTTGCTTTAAACTGTGTAAACACAAACAAATGCTTTCGTTGTCCCCTGTTCTGTGGTGTCTCTCTTGTCTCACTAAGATCATCCAGGGACTTCAGCACTCATTGGGAAAGCTAGTGTGTAATGCATCTAACGTTAAATAAATAACTGACTTCATCTTTAGCTTTATATCAAATGCCTTTTCATAATTTAATGAGATCAAGCACAAAATGAACATGTTTTCAGCGTCTGTACATTTTGTACTTTTTGTGGGGTCTGTCTGACTGTGGGCTGTTTTTCCTGTATATAAAACACATTAATTTTAACATTTTACGTTTTGGTTGTTTTTGGATGGTACTAATTTGCAATGATATGCAATTTAATAATCTTAAAAAAACCCTCTTCAAGACAAACTGTGCATAATCACACCTGTAGGAGTGTGAGAAACACTGATGGGTCACATGACATGGGGGAAGGGAGACATATTTTCCATCAGAACGTTTTCATTACTTGTCTGTTTTATTTAAAGCTCTGTTTAGGTTGCCAACAAAGAAACACTGGCAGGGTAATTTTAGATATTTTCATTTGTTTGTCAAATTGAGCTCAAACATAAAAAAATGTTAAATTTGAACATAACGTGAGGGTTAATGTCTTTTTCCTGATTCATTTTAAACATATATACATACAGGCCTGCAGAGATGATCGGTCCTTGAAATGGAAAGTGGAGGTCCTTGAAAAATGGCCATACAACAGTTTGAGGCGTTGCGTTATGAAATCTGGTGGTAGGGCCTTCCAAAATTAAAATATCTTAAAAGTAGGAATGGTTGGTTCAAACGAACCATTCAAAGTAAGATTTTTGGGAATGCGAATTTACTCAATTTCTGTTTTCCACTACAACTAACATACCAGTTATACTTTATTAAAATCTGCTGTCCTTGGCTTTTCCCCCTTTCTTTTTTTATAAGTGGGACTGGATTGCGTAACTGTTGTATTTGTTTCCAGGTTTTTGTGATTGGTTTGGTTTAGTTTGATGGACTGAACACAAAGAAATTTGGGCCTTACTATGCGGATGTCCTGTTCTTTGCCACACTGTTGTGTATTTTGGCTTTTACATGCTCTGTAAAGAACTTGGACTTTCTTTTTACAACATGTTATCAGAAATGAAGAAACTGCTTATTTTTGTGTTGCAACCTTAATTTGGTTTTGTTATCAGGTAGGTGATTGTCTTGAAGATGGTGAGACCTCATACAGGTTCTCCACGGTCTAAGCAAAGGTTAGTCTTTCGCCTGTTAATGAACCACTAGCTTGTTGCTCTTACAGTTCATTGAAACCATTAATGGAATGTTTACCACAATCTCAATTTCTTATTTTTCCCCCTCTTTTGCTGTTCAGGCCGTTCTCTGACGGCTATCACAGTGAGCACCATGGTGAACGGTTTGGCCCATCTTCCAGGAGTCAGAGGGGATTTCGAGGCCCCTCAGGTAAGGCCCAGCCAAGCTGGAGAGAGAACAGTGGAGGACCACACCCCTACAAGAGACAACCTCTAATGGGAGAACCCAGGGAGAGACCACAAGGACACTGGACATCACAGAACCAGGATAACTTCAGGTCATACCCGCAAGATTCTCACCGGGGCCGTAGGAGGCCTTCTCCACCCCGTTCAAATCGCCCCCCGCCAGTTCAACACAGGATGTCCCCTCATGGTCCCTCACATGGATCCCCAGGCCCTCACAGGCCTCTGCCCTTCCACGGGAGCCACTCTGGCCATGTTTCTTCACCCCGACATCTTCACGGCCCTCCTTCTGACCGGAGGGGCCCATCACCCCATGGTAACTATAGACCCCTTCAACGACACAGAAGTCCTGCCCATGAGCAGGAGAGGAATTGGGGCCCTGATAGGCACCCAAACCCCAGGGAGAGACCCTTCAGTCGCCCAGCTCGCGGAGGGCATCGTTGGAACGCCCCTGGAAGCTTCCACCACCTCAATGGGGAAGCTAGATTCTCTGGCCCCCCGCAGAGGAAACCCAGGGAGTTTCATGAGAGGAGCTCATATCAAGAGAGGTACAGGAATGAACCCTTGCAGGCCGGGTGAATTCAATTGTAGAGGTACAAGGGGCAAATGCGAATGTGCAGAGAAGTGTTAGATTCAGAAGTCAACAACACAGGGAGATAAGTTAACCTCAACACTACTACTTCCCTTCCCCGCCTTTACCTCATGTGTTTTGCTGAGGGTAAAGATTGCAGCAGGATCTATATTGTTAAGCTGATATTAAGTCCTTTTGTAAAGTCACCCAGTCAATGTGGAGAAAATGTTTTATGCCACTTTGAAGCATTTATAAAAGTTAAACTGGGCCCAGAAGTGTTTTGGCATTCGGCAGGGTTGGGGCATAATAGAAGTTAAACACTCTTTCCCATCCCCCAAAAAAGTCGTCAGTTTCCTACCCTGCTAAAGCAGAAGGAAGCTGGCATTATAACCCACATGTTTGTATTGTTTGTGATGGGTATGCAGGTGGTCTGCAGAGAGAGATCCACGGAAGCAACATGGAGAACTTGGAAGGGAGCGGCTGAGGGAAAGGCCTGGGCATCATGTCCCAGAATGGGCACACCAGGAAGGAGGGAATCCACACTTTCGCCCACCTTTCAGATCGCCCTCATGGAAAGCAGGCCCACCCTCTTCTGATTCGTCTGGCAGGTTCCCTCCGCACCCACGGCCTCAGGAGAGGCCCCCCATGCGTCCATTGAAGAGGCTTGCACGTCCTCCGCCATCCACAGATGTGGAGCACGGACCACCCAAGCGCTTCCGCAGGGAGATTTCAGTCCGGCCGCTGCCCCCTAAGGGCTTTGGAGGTCGTGGCCTATCCCTCAAGGACAAATCTCGGCTCCTAAAGGGCCGCAAGTTCAGAGCTGAATCTGTGGCTCACTTCAGACTGCCCCCACCGAGACCCAGGCTTTCAGACAAGGTACAGAAAATGTCAAAAGATGGCGATGACTCTGGAGCTTCACCTCACTCCAAGGCCCCAATGAAGAAAAGCCTGAAGAGACCCGCATCTCGCAAGTCGTCCACCAATACAGACTCCAAATCGTCTGATCCTGAAAGAGACCCCGAGACACAGGTGGAATCCCGCCGCTCTGTAAGAGCACACAGGTACGGTATCATCCCTCATACTGTGGCAATGGGCGCGTGATGTTTAGAAGGGCAAGCTTCCTGTTTGTCAGTGGCACTGCTTTCACCAAAGGGCATCACCCCCTATTCTCACACGACAAAAAGAGAAAAAATAAAGGCTGTTTTACTCCTCATCAGAATCACCTCTAAGATCTGTAGCCCCTTTTGTCCTTGCCCAGAATATCTCTGTCCTTAACAAGGTTAACACAGGGATATGAACGGGGGATTCTGAAAGTTCCCAGAAGTATGGTGTTACTCATACCACTCAGTCTGAAAAGGTGTCCTATTACATCGCAAGAGCCAAGGTGACCTGTGAGGGAGATCTTTTGAAAAAGCTAACCAGGGAGAAAAGATTTAAAGTCTTCCAGTGTGTGCAAAAGAGAAGGCCTCTCCCTCTTTGTCAACAGTGGTTGAACTTCATTCCTTTTGCCTGAATGATAGTGATCAGATTAGGTTGTTACACAACAGCAACCCAATATGCCAAGCAAATTCCATTTGCCATGGGAAGGTGTGTATCATGAGAGGCCTGTGCCTGTCATTGGAATTCCAGCTGTTCAGTTGAGGAAGGTTACCAAGCATGAAGAACCCCTGGGTGTTTGAGTGATCAGTGGTTGATTCTTCCATTCTCAAAAGGACGATTTGGGAAGAAGTCATTGAAAAGGAAAAGGCAAGAGCAGTTCCTGCATACTGCACCGGTACTGAAGGTTTTATGAAGATGTCTGGCCTTACAGAATCTGAGCCGCAAGCGAGCATGCGCACAGGCTTCATCAAGATTGGCACAGAAAGAAACCAGTGCTGCAGAAACGTGTTCAACCATGATGGCTCTGATGCTGTTTAAGCTCTTCAGCACATTTGTCAGCCCTGGGCTTTCAGCCCAACTTTCCATTCTATTAGAAGGGACCAGACTGGAGTTAAGGATCAACTTACGGATTCCAGTGCTGAGTTGTTATGCACAGTTTGCAAAGACAACCAGTACAGATTGTCAATGCACAGATAGTCTGCTGTTTTGTTTTCTTGAACACAATTCTTTGAGGTCATTGGAGCGTCTAACGATGAGGAAACGTGTTAAGTTGTGGTTGTGGAAGGCTTGTACTTGATGACTACCACTGAAGAAATATTCAAAACATTTTAGACCTACTAGAATGCATTGATCTCTGTTGAAAACTCTGCAATAAAAGGTCTCCAACTCAACATAAAACATCTCTAATAGCTTGAATAGCACACTGAAATGTAAATTTCAAAAGCACACCATAACATCCTGTTTGGAAAATCCTTGACTCAAGCCACCTCCTTTCCAAAATCCCTCAAACTAAGGATTAACGAGTTGGCAGGAACATGTAAATGTTGGCGATCTTAAGTGACACACGCTGCATGCAGGATGGCCACATTGGACCAGCTTTGGACCATGATGCTTTGGACCAAACCTCTGAAACTCCAAGAGGACAGAAGGAAGATAATGGAAATGGATAGAAGATCCAGGAAAAGATGGACGGAAGATTATTCGGAGCAGTAACGAGAGTACCTCAAACACAGGCCTGTCCTCAGTCTTCTCGTTTGATTGATTCACCCGAATCACTTACTTGCATTAGAGCATGGAAAACCATTAAGAGCCAGAGAGAATCAGAGAAAACTAATCTACCAATACAAACTGAAGCATGGAGATGATGGGCTTGCTTTGCTGTAAGTACCCATGGCAGAGATCCATCTTTGGTTGTTTGCCACCTTTTTACAGTAACATTTGGTTTTTTGGAAAACTGTATGTGACTTGAGTATATCTGTTTGAATGATCATTGCTCTCTTGCACCTCAGTTCACAAGGAAGGTATACTTGTGTCTTAATTTAACGTTTGCATGTACGGTCCTCTCTCAGCTTTCTTTTAATGCCTAATGTATGTTAAGGATTGGTTACTCCGTCCTTCCTGATCGTCTGACTCACTTCATACCTCGACCACTTTTTCTAGCTCTTCACCCATAGACAGACAGCTAACGCGTGACCTTGTTGTGGTTTCTCACTGGGAGGCTGGAGCTAGACCAAGTTCTAGTCCTAAAGATGGCTCTACCTGGAAGAACAGGCCATCCAAGAACAAGTCAGGTAATTGGTAGCATGTTAGATTGTTTTTCATTGTATATAGTAGGGCTGCACAATATATCGCAAATTTACCATCATCGCGATATCAACATGCGCAATATACATCATGAAAGACTGAGAGATCGCGAAAGAACTGCGATAAATGGTGTTTTTCCAAAGCTCTTCATATCAACATATTCGGCCAATCAGATGGAGTCCTACTGCCTATGCCTGCCTCCTAGTCAAGAACTTATAGTTTAAATTGTTTACATTTATTTAAGATTTAAAATAATTAAATTATTCAGATTTTTTCCAGCAACGTTCAATGGTTCAAATGTTTTATGGGAGGCATTAAAAGGCTCTGTTTAAGTCAATAAAAAAAAAGGTTGGAATGGAAATACTGCATAACACTGTAAAGGCTGCGTTCTTTCTTACTTATCGCACGTGATATCGCCATCGCAACACTCAACGGTATCGCATATCGTATGTTTTCCTAATATCGTGCAGCCCTAGTATATAAAAAGGTGTATATTCTAATGGAACCAAATTATTTTGTAGTTGAACTGAATTCACCATTGATGTAATTGAAACCAACAAATTTCAAACAAGCCCAATCATCGTCACCTTTTTGAGATGGATTCCCTCAGCCATAGTTTGATTGTCACTGAAATCTGCATGTTCCCATTGTCTCATTTCACATCAGGCTCTCATGAGAATCTGACTCTGAGTGAGCGTTTTGGCAAACTACAGAGCGCTGGGTGTTCTCCACGAGACCAGAAAGAACGGCGGTAAAACCTTTTTTTTGTACTATACATCCAAAGTTTTGGCACATTAATTTGTTCTATGCCGTCAAATTTACTGTGGTTTGTGTTGCAGGCCAGCAGATGGCCCTGGAAAACCATTCAGAAAACCAGGTCCTTATCAGGTAAACATTACTCCCTTATGGAAGTAGCTGTAACCACTCAATTTCCAGCAGGCCAAGCCTAACCATCATTTTGCATTTTTGTACAGAAACCTGGCTTACGTCCGAATTTTGGGTTTAAGAAGGGTCCATGTCCTGATGGCGTCTTCAGGAGACCGTTAATGGTAAGTGTTTTAGTTTGTCTTCCAGTCCAGTAGAAGCCAGACATCTCTTGACTGGTTGTGAGTTCCTTGGACTAATTTGGTGCCCTCTCCTCAAGGCCACCATCATTCCCCGTCCACCTTTCCATCAGAAGCCTGTGTTCAGGAAGACCCAGAGCATCATGTCCAAATACAGAAACCTACAGACGCTCCGAAACAAAGCACCACCCCACCCGCGCCAGGCCACCAGCTACCGCCGCTGGTGAAGATCCTGCAAGGTATGTCTGAACACTTACATACTCAATGTTTGTTTTTCCCTCTTTGTAATCATTGTATTTTTTAGTGATGGTAGACAGGTTAGTCATTTCTAATGTTGGCTTTGTTTATTGAACATAGTAACAAAAAACATATCGCCCTCTAGGCTTCCTTTTACAGTCTGTCAGAATGACCATGTGGATTATATTATTATAGAGCTTTCTTTAAATGAATCTACTCTTCCTGTAGTGTTAAGTATAGTATCACTGTATTGTTGGAGCATTGTTCTTTTTATCGAATGTCAGATGAATCACCTTTGCCTGATTGTTTAACTACATTTTACGTTTCTTTTTGCAGATGCCTGGCTGGTTATGTTGTCCCAATAAATAAAAGACCTTCATCACCTGCACCTAACGTGAATTCATGCTTTCATTGCCCAGAGAAAAATCTTCACTGGGCCTAGAGAACCCTTCATTTCCTGCTGTTTCTGTCCTTAAGGCAAGGGGTCTACATCATGTATAACCAGATTAAGATTGCCAAAGTTTACTTTTGATGATCTTCCCCTTTTTTGTGGTTTCTGAGCTGGGCCTGAAAGTCGGACTGTGATTTTGGGAGGGTTGGGTTATAAACTTGTCTAGGACTCTGTTTGTATGATAACATATCAGCCTTGCTTACGGAGTTGCACCTTTGTTTGTGAGATAGTAGCCTTATCGGGTGAGCTGAACTACTATTGCATTATGGGTGATACAGTCTGTTCTTAAGTTAATGTTTAAAACTGCAGATAAGTTGGGTGTTCACTGCGATCTCCTGAGTTAATTAGTTAAGCATATATATTCCTCTTTAAAAGCTCTTTGTACAGATCTTCAGATAATATGTACATTGTTTATAGATTCCAATAAAAACTGGAACTTTTTGTGTATTTTTAGTATTGTGTTCTTTCTTTAACTTACTGACACATGGACAAAACAAATTGACAAAAGGTTATTACAAAATACAATTTTGAAATTTTTGGGTGGAGATGAGTGGAACTAGATATCTCCACCATATATCCAGCTGTGTTATTCACCTTTGCCCTCCAGTAGTGTTGTGCTATATATATTGTTTACGATATCGAAATTCTTTTAACGATGAGGCAGCTGGCACTGTCAAGTATTTCTGCAGTAACCAGTTTAAAATACCAGTACATGTTTTGATCACGCCGTGGCTTTGAGGGTTGAACTAGCGCGCATGCGCCTGCAGGGGGCGGCACTTTTCGTTCAGTAGCGGAAGGTTAACAGGCCATGGATGCTGAGGTACGCACGGAGAAAGAGAGCTAGGCTAACTCACGAACCATCTAGCTGCACTCTCCGTTGCAGTAGATCTGAGTTTCAGACGTTGGGCATTATCACTCATATAGAGATAGTTTGGCTTCAGGAGGGTGGATGTGGCTCAAACCAGCCCATTTAGCCAGCTATGTGGGGAAAGCGGTTTAGGTGGTAAAACACTGCCACAACGAACTCCTAAACTCCGTATGGAGAGCATGAAAAGCTTAAGGCGTCCATTAAATCCACGATAGGGGTGACCGTAAAAACAACCCAGCGTGCTGCATTCTAAGTCTGTTATGCTATAATGCTGCTAGCGCCAATGGCTAAAATATGGTGCCATTTCCGAGTGTTTGAGAAAGATTTGAAGATCTTTTGAACACGTTACACTTTACACACTGCCTGGCCAAAATTATTACAGTAAAACAGCTCTGCCTGAACGGTATGACAAATCAAAATAGCATCAAAACAAAACACTGCCCATATTTCTGCAGGTGTAAAATAACTAATCATGCATCACTAACTGCATTTAGATTGTATGAATTCATTTTTACTTGTCTGGTAATTCTCTCAGCCTCTAAGATCTTAATCACTTGTATACAGAAAGTTCCAACATTTATTATGTCCTGATGGACAAACACACTTTACATACATGAAGCTCCATGAAAAATAACACCAGTGATGGTACCTCGCAGCAGATGAAATTACATCCCACTGGTATATATTACATGTTTATATAGTTGATCTTCACTCCCTGCTATGGTCAGTAGGACTCTGCCTCCTTCAGAATGTTCTGCTTCTCTTGGAAGTACTCCCTGAACCAGGCGATGTGCTCCAGCTTCTCCCTGACAGAGAGCTGGTGATTTTTGGACAGTCCAGTAACAACCAGCTCCATGAAATGTCTGATGGGGCCCTGCTGGGGAAAACCGTCCTCTAGGTGGCGCTCCAGGAACACATGCTCATGAAACGGCACGCTGGCCTCCTCCTCCATACCTGAAAAAACAGAGTTTAGGTGGACGCGGACACTTTTAAAGTTAAAAGGATGCACTACTCAACCACATCAGCTTGTGTGAAAGATAGGCAGTCGTTAGTACTCGTAAAAAAGTGCCAAAAAAGTTTCATTTATTTTGAAAAAGCAGATCATGTTGGCCTTATAACAGCTAAAGTAAAAACTTTAAAGATGCCACAAATATATTAACGATGTGAGTTTGTGTGGTCTATGTGCAATGTAGCTGTCAGACGCACTTTAAAGAGTGATCAAAAATGGGCAGAGACTTAAAGCCTGCAGCAATTATACCTTATATACAGGAAAATCATGACTGATTAGATACTTTTTTCTCCAAAAATTAAAAATAAAATAACTGCTGAATCTTCTCACGGTTTTTCACGCGACGTCTATTTTCCGCAGTAGATTGTGATCAAGAATTGATACAGGATTGATGAGCAGCATCGCTATCAATAAGCAACATTAGTATATCGATAAACAGTATAATATTGACATGCAGTATCAATAAATGGTCTCAGTATTGATAAGCGGTATCAGCATCAATAAACAGTGTAAATACTGATAAGCAGGACAGAACACTCACCCGCCTCATTGTTGATGGGATACGACCACATCTTCCCCTCCTTTGTCCACTGAATCATCTCCTCGAACCCGTTGCGGGGCTGCAAGTTCAGGGCCTGGGAGATCTGACTGGCCAGATCAGCATCCCAGAGCGTCGGACCCACAGCTACAAACAACACGGTCACATCAGGGCCAAACACTACAGATCAGATACGCTGCTCCATTTCACACAACACACCTCCCTACACTCATTACATAAAACCAATCTTCTGGATTTTTACATCACAAAAGTTACTTTTGAAAATGAACTCAACACTGGATAGATAGATAGACAGATAGATAGATAGATAGATAGATAGATAGATAGATATTGTGATAGACAGGACTTAATGGGACGGCAAGCCTTTGAGAGTCAGGTTGACAGAGTGAATCAAATTTATTAATTTCATAAGTAAAAATAATGTAATCTGTCAAAAGAGTTTGAGAAAAAGGCCTGAAATTACCCAGATCGGAGTCTTTCTCCTGTGTGGGGTCCACAGGGAAGATGTTCAGCCTTTTGGACAAGAGCGCACTTTTCCTGTCAATCAAGCACATCACAGGGCTCAGTGCAGTTTACACTCATTGGGCTTTATTTTTCTGAACATCTCTCGTTTCTCTCTTTTGTTTGTCGTTTACCTCCTGCGGACGCCATCCAGCTCGCTGGTTATGCTGCGGTCGTGTGTGTAGCCCCGCCCATCTTCATCAAAGCGGATCTGATTGGCCGGCCAGGCACTCGGTCTGCCATTCTGTCTCTTTCCCACCTTCATATCAGCAATAATGTTCCTGAGAGACGAGAGCATTTAAAACAGGTTCTCTCTGGGATGACAGCTGCACAATATACCATTTAATATTTTTCACAATGGCTGATATTATATGAAAATGTATTGGGTTTTGTGAAGAAACTCTTGATTTGGTTATTTTTGCAGCTCATTTTCTATATATACTGTAAATGGGATGAAAGTATATTTTGAAACTTTAATATCATAAAATTTAATATCATAGGTAACAACAATATGTGGCAGTGAAACTGCAATACTAATATTCTGTCCCTATTGTGCAGCTCTAGACTTGGATTAATAATGTGTATTTGTTTACTAATTCAATTAGATTAAACAGAGTGCAGTGTTTAAACAGTGACGTCGCGTAATTGTCACTTTTTAAACTGTGTACTTTTACTAATTAGTTCTTAATTGAATGGGGCTTCAGGCGCCCCCCAGTGGTCGGCCCTGGTTATGACTGGACTCACCCGATGTCTCGTGCATCTCCTTTTCTCAGATCCTGAGAAACGGCCTCATGTTTGCGAAGTTGCCGGAGAAGCTCTGATTTGGCCTGAGAGGCGTCGGGCAGAGTGGACGCAGCTGCCGAGGCAGCAGCAACAAGCTCTGGACTCAGAGACTCCCTGAAAGAAAAAAAAACACACAATTTAAAACTGTCTCCACCTGGCAATGCATACAGAGTATGGTACTGTGCAAAAGTTGACACCCTCCACCCCTCAGTTTCTTCATATTTTGCTTCCAAAGATCCAGATTTTATTGTATTTTTAATCAGGTCATGAGGAACAGTTCTCCAGGCTCTCATCTTCAGTCCAGTCCCTGAACTTGACCAGTTTCAGAGGAAGGTTT
Organism: Brachyalestes nurse; assembly: GCA_037974405.1. NCBI lineage: Eukaryota > Metazoa > Chordata > Actinopteri > Characiformes > Alestidae > Brachyalestes > Brachyalestes nurse. The sequence goes on from JBBPCY010000082.1 coordinate 6,694,117, forward strand.
TTGTTGGTTAAGACACACAGTGACCTACGTATGAATCATTCAAGCAGAAAAAAGAGCATCTAACCGAAGTCCTGAACCAGTGAAGAAACAGGAGCAGATGATTCCAGATGATCAGGTGGTGATCAGTACACTGGTGCTGCTGAATGCTGAGTGGTGGGAACTCCTTTATCTAGTCTCCTTGTATTTTTGCACCAATTATGTGATTCGAATCAACCATGGTTGTGATGTCACAGCCAGATTAAAATGCTGTGTTATTGCAATTTTAGTGGACTTTGGGGGTTAAAGGGTAAATAAATCAGTTTCACCTCGCTGGCGTCTCTCTGCTGGCCTGCTGGAACAGGCTGGCACTGCTTGCCATCTGCTCAGATCTGGACGGGGCCTCCTGCCCGCTCTGCTGGACTTTGGAGACTTTGAGTCTGCGCTTGGAGGTCACGTCAACCTTCATGGCCCCGAGCAGCTCCAGGAGACCCTTTTTACCCGCCTTCTGGGGGCATCAACAGAACAAAACACTGCATTCACCTGCACAGAGCTAACAAACTAACTTAGGGCTAACATACGAGCTTCTGGCTAGTGCATTAGCTTGAAGCTAACACTCATTTGCTGTTAATACATTAGCTTGGTGCTAACACTAGAGATGGGTAGTAACGCGCTACATTTACTTCAGGAGCTTTTTGGATAAACTGTACTTATAAGAGTAGTTTTAATACAACATACTTTTTACTTTTACTTGAGTATATTTGTGAAGAAGAAACGCTACTTTTACTCCGTTACAGTGAGACACATTCCACTCACTACTTTTAATTTTCTTCATCTGTTATTCAGCACACAGTGGTTTGTTTTGACTGCCTGGCTCCTGCCTGTCAGACTTCTTTGGTGGAAGTCTGACAGGCAGGAGCCAGGCAGTCACATGACCACACACAAAATCTCTGCAGCGTTCCCAAAACAGAAGACCCCCAAAAGAAACTGATAACAGTAAACGGTGGAAACAACGGCGTGTGATTCAGAATCAGAAAAGGCAGAGCACCCCTGGCCTCACATTCAAACTATGTTTACCTTACAGGAAAAAAAAAGAGTCATGTGCTGTTATTTCATCCCCAAAATTATCGCCCAAGTCATTTTTTTTTTGGCAAAATTGACTTTTTTACCTAAATCATCTCCTCATGATGCTGGCCACCTATGGTAAAATTGCCTACAGCGTCAGTCAATCAGGTAACATGATTCTACCACTTTAGGACAAGGGCCTACCCTCTGAAATGAATAGGAGCCGATTTTGTTTTTTCTGTTTCCTGAAAAACTTGGAAAAATTAGTTAGGCGATTATTTTAGCAAGGTGTCGATATGCGTCTGCCTAAACATGTCGACATTTCGGCCTACAAGAATTCCACTTCGATTTTCAGCAAACCACACACACACAGTTTATGCACAGACTGCCTTGTCATGTTCCTCCATATAATCTCTGCCAGCTGAGCCTATTGTGCGGTTTCACGAGTTTAAACAAAATAAGTTTTGAGGTTATTACCATTTCTTGTGGTTGAATTTGCCCTAATTTATGTTCATTTATATTTTATGCTGTGCTATTTTAGTCATCTTGTGGAATTTTTTATTGTTTTAGTTAAAGAATTTGCATATTGCTATTTTATTTGATTACATTCACGCTCTGATAATTGAAACAATAACTCAGAAGTTACTCAGTACTTAAGTAGTTTTTTTACTAAATACTTTCTAACTCAAGTCATTATTTGAACGACTACTTTTTACTTTTACTTGAGCCATATTATTCTAAAGTAACAATACTCTTACTTGAGTACAATTTTTGTCTACTCTACCCAACTCTGGCTAACACCTAGAACATTAGCACAGAGTTAACATATAAGCTTGTGGCTTGGGCTCGAACGTCAAATTGTGGCTAACATTTTAGCTTGTGAATAGAAAGTTAGCTCAAAGCCAAGATGTTGGTTCCTAGCTAGCACATAAGATGTTGACTCTTAGCTGGCGCATTATGTCAGGTGGTCTCACCTCATTTTCTTCAGCCTTAGCTGCCGGTTGTGTTTGTGCTTGGGGTTTCAGGGGTGTGTCCTGAGTCACAGCTTCGGATCGAACTTCTGTTCTCTGTTCTAGACTCGGATCTTTTTCTTCACTCCTCTTGGACTCCATCTGTAACCGTTCGGTTCCATCGCTCTTCACGTCCTCTGAGGGAGCAGAGGTCGTCCCTTCTTTCTTTTCACACAGACGAACCCCCGCACTCCCAAACGCTCTCCGGCTCACCTGGAGCACTGTCCTACACGACAGGTGCAGGAATGGGACCAAATTAGACATGAAAGAATAAATTAATAATTAATGGCCAAGTGTTGAAAAACACACATGAGTTTAAACATTAATTAATAAATGAGGCCTGGACAGGGGCAGGAACACATCTATTTGTCCCAGACGGGACCAATTTAGACAATCATTAATTAACTGATTGCTTAACTTAATTTATTCATTCGTTTATTATCTGAGTGATTAACTGGAGTCACGTTAAATATGTTTAACATCATAAAAATAACTGGTTTACACTCACTTTAAACCGCCCAGATTACTGAAAACATTAATGAAATATACACACATATAGGCTATGTGCGTGTCTTAAAGACACAGTTACAACCACAGCCCGGTATAAAGAGAGAAGATGGAAAACGGCTCTAATTTTGGGGGTTATAAACGTAAAAAGCAACGTACAATAAATAAAACAAATGTTTAAAATTAATGCTAATAAGTATTTGTGTGCTGTTATAGCACTTTATACTTTAATTAGTGCAAAACGAGGCGTAAAGGAGCTGGAACTTCTCAACGTGTTTGACACTTTTCCGTTCCACCTTAAATGGTACTGCAGTTACATTACGGAGTC
>JBBPCY010000082.1:6746468-6758372 GCA_037974405.1 Brachyalestes nurse
TGTATGTGTATGTGGAATAGAGGGGTATGTGTGTGTGGGTGTGCGTGTGTATTGTGAGAGGGTGTGTGGGTTTGTATGTGTGTGTGTGTGTGTGTGTGAGAGAAAGAGAGAGTTTGTGTGTGTCTGTGTTTGAAAGAGAGAGAGTGTGTGTGTGTGTGTGAGTGTGTGTGTGTGTGTGTACCTGTCTGTCTGTGTGTGTTCAGGTTGGTGCTATTTCAGAATTAGGCTAATGATATTCAGATGAGTTGGTTTTTCACTGCCGCTTTATGTAAATTCTGACCGATACTGAGATAAACGGAAGGCCTGCTGTCACTCAGCAGCCGCTCAGACAGCGCAGTAATCAGAGATCAGACGCTAGAGACCTAAAGTTCCATTCGTTTACCAGTCACCGAGGCCAGATAATTAACATTATGTCCCAGAAACATTATGAGCAAGGAGAACAACAACCAACCACATTATAAAATTAGCCTTCTATTCTGTCTAAACCAGTATAAAACTACATAAACTCTCCATTGTAGCTAAACCAGCATAAAACTTTTTGTTCTGTCCAAACTATTATCAAACTAGCTAAACATTTTATTCATGTTAACCATTATAAAAGTCTTTTTTCCAGGTAAAATATTATAAAACTTCTATTATTAAATTATTATATAGGTAAAACTTTTATTCATAGCGAAACAATAATAAACCAGCCTTTAATATCTACACCAAGACAAAACTAGCGAAACATTTAATTCTAGCTAAATCATTATACTGAAACTTTTTAATCCATTATAAAAGTAGGATTTTATTCTAAATCATTACAAAACTGGATCAGCGTTTTATTCTGTCTACATCATTGCAGAACAGCATTTGTTCTAGCTATCTTGAAACTAGGGAAACCTTTTATTCTAGCTAGGCCCTTAAAGAACTAGCGATGTCCACAGTGAGGGGAAATTAGTGGACGAAGCCTTTATCTTAATTCCCAAGGTAGCACTGACACTAATATTGTCACAGATTACTATTATATTCAAATATAAAAATGATAACTGTAAATGTTCTCTGAACGTTGTGTCATTTTGTTTTGTGTTGTTCTGTATCACGTTCAGTATTGTGTTCGTGTTGTTTACTGTCGTCCTGTTTTGTTTTGTTTCATGTCGTGTTCACGTTGTTCCTGGTAGTTGTTGTGTAGCTTTGTGTCGTTCTGTTGTTGTGTTGCATTCATGTTGTCTGTTGTTGTGTAATTCTGTGGTTAATGTCTTCCAGCTCACTTCAGTCCAGGAGCCAAAGGCAGAACCAGAGGAGCTAATGCTAATGCTAGCCAAGGTCAGTGATGACCTCAATTCAGAATCTGTAGCCAGCACTGACAGTTTATCACTTTATCATTTTTATCATATATTCACATTGTACAGGAGTCCAGAATTTATAAAGCCACATAAACTCCTGCTAATATCTTATTAAACAGCCTGTGTTACTTTTTATTAATAATAATAATAATAATAGTAATAATAATAATAATAGTAATAATAATAATAATATAAACAATATCATGCCCAAACAAAAGTAATTCTGATTATTTGATCATGTAATAGTATTTAGAGTTGAACAGTATTTCTAGTAATTATTTTTAAAGCATTTTTACAGTACTTCTGTCTGTTTTACTGTAATTGACTAGAAACTGAGATGGCAGTTAAATGATGTGCTTCCTTTATAAATCCTGAGAACTACACATTCAGACACATGTTCTGTTTAATTGCTATTTACAATCACTCTACTTTTAAAATATAATTCTTCCTAAATTAATGTAATTTTACAGTATATATTATAATGTAATAGGATTTACTGATTACAGAACATGTAATGTACTGTAGTCTCAGTTTTCACATGTAATTAGCTTAACACATGAAACTTACATAATATTTCATTGATTAAATCCCTGTTAACCTCCCCCGCCCCACTCTGGGGTAATGGTATTTGCCCCTCAGTCAAGAGGGACTGTTCTATCTCCTGTCCTGGGGGAGATCAGAGCAGGTGGGAAATAATGGCTCCAGACAGTAGACTAAACCAAAGGCCATGTGTGTGTGTGTGTGTGTGTGTGTGTTTGTGTGTGTCATGATAACTTTGTCTCTGTCTCATGTTTGGTCTGTGTTTTGTCAAAAAATTTTGTTTATTTTTGTACAAAAAGCAAGTTTTATGATGATAGAATTAAAAATGATCCAAATTGGTCAGTGTTTCCTTCTGAATTGCTTCTGAAGCTACAAGGCTAATGAACAGTAATGTGCGGAAGTCTTGAGCCCCCCACATTTCATCATATTTTGCTTCCAAAGTTTCAGACTTTACTTTTAATATAATCTTAAGGAAGAGTTCTCTGGACTTTCAAGGACTCTCATTTTCTGTTCAGTCCCTGAACCTGACTAGTTTCAGAGGTTTTTTTTTGTTTTTGCTAAGACACACAGTGACCTACGTATGAATCATTCAAGCAGAACAAAGCACATCTAACTGAAGTCCTGAACCAGTGAAGAAACAGGAGCAGATGATTCCAGATGATCAGGCGGTGATCAGTATACTGGTGGTGCTGAATGCTGAGTGGTTGGAACTTCTTTATCTAGGCTCCTTGTATCTTTAGGCAGTTTGCAGCCTGTCGCAGTAAAACATTTGTTCCCAATTTTTTTTTTAATTTAATCTACTCAATATGCCAAAGATTAGAAAGTTTGAGGCAGAAAATAGTATTTTTGTGATTTAAACCAAAACACAAAGTTGTGACTTTTGTACAGTACTGTACATTAGCTTAGCCTAACACAGCTGTAGCCAGAGTTTAGTCCATGTCTATATATAACAGTGAGTCGTACAGTGTCAGAAACCACATAAGTGAGTCTGTTAGAGATTATTTAACACCTCCACCCACTCTGAGGCGAGTGTGTGAAAGTTAACAAGCTAATTAGCGAGCGATGGACATCCAGTACTTGATAGTTACATTAGCCTTGTAGCTCCAGTGCTAAACCTACAGAAAGACACAACAGAATGGCTATATCTGGAATGGGGGGAGGGGTTTTTCAACTTTTTATTCTTGAAAATGTTTTATTATCTCTCACACTCTCTTCTCCCGCTCTCTCTCTCTTTCTCCCCTCTCTCTTTCTCAGAGTGTCGGGTGATGAAGACCCCTAAAGGTCAAAGAGGTTCTGCTAAAAGTCCTGGTCCAGTTCGTCGCAGTAAATCTCCCGCTGAGTCCAGTGAGCCCGTTATTACAAACTCCACCACACCGAGTCTATAGCAGCTCAACCCACCCACACATACACACACACACACACACACACACTTCAGTCTCCTGTTATGTCACTAAAACTATGCTAAATAACTATTTTCACCTTTATTCTGTGTGCTTATTATAAAATCTGTTATATGCTAACTATGCAAATTATGCTAATATGATTGATTGTCCCCCTCCCTGCATGTTTATACTAACCCTCTCTGCCTGTCCACTCATTACACTCCTAAACATTTGTTTATTTATGATTTTACATGATACTTCATTTCCATATATAATTGGAATGCTTGATTTCTTTTTGTTTGTTTTTTTTTTCATGATTTCTCTTATTGGTGTTTGTGAGTTAATATTTCTCAGGGCACATTTTAGTATCTAATAAAATGCTGGTTAAACTGTTCACAGTGGAGATGAATGGAACCAGACGCCTTCTCCCTAAAATCTCCCTCACAGAAAGTTATTCCATGAAATGGTTATGGTTGCACCGCCTGACGTCTGAGCAGTTTTGAGAAGCTTTTGGTCCTAAAACTAAACTGGTGGAGGGATACATGCAGAGCGTTGTGAGGCCAAATAGTCCCCAAAGAAAAGTGATTTGGTTCAGATTTACCATCATCCATATGATGGTAATCCATATAAACACAGCGACACGTGGAGTGTTACTGGGGGGCGATAGTGAATAAAATGGCTGGATTTGTGTTGGAGACGTCTGGTTTCATTCACCTCCACTGTAAAGAAATCTGAGCCCCAAACGTGGCAAATCAGGCAGAAAAACTATGGTGTAAGAACAGCTTAAGCTGAGAGGCAGTTTTACCAAGGTTCTGTAAAGCTTCTCTTACCTAGCAACAGCAAACAAATGCAAAAACATTTTGGAGAGGAGAATTTAGGTGCATCAACAGAGTGTTTCTAACCACGTGGGGTAGGGAGGGGGAGGCAGACAGACAGACAGACAGATGGGGAAGATCAGGGGTGATCAAGGAGAGACTGGTGGACAGAAAGAGGAGAGAGGAAAAGAGAGGTAGAACAGACAGAAGGGGAGAGAGAATCGGGCAGAATCTCTCTCACCCGACCCCAGCTGGGTTTTGGGGTTTAATCTGAAGGGACAGTTTGTCACTTTCGGTTGTTTCGCCTGATTAATAATTCAGAGAGGAAGGATGAGTCCTGTAGTGAAACATATGGAGAGAGAGAAAGAGAGAGAGAGGGGGAAGGAAGGAGAGGAGAGTGAGAGAGAGAACGACTAATAGGTGAGAGAGGACCAACATTGGGAACTGGCCAAAGACACACACACACACAGTCTGATATCCAGCGGAGCCGCTGCCCTTTCTCGCAGTGCCCCCTATAGGCAGCCCTAGAACCCTATAGGTTCTAGAACACTTACTGTGATTCTAGAACATTCAGTTCTAGAGTGTGTAGGGAACATTACATATTTTTCATGCGGTTTCACATTTTTAAAAATTATGGTTCTATCATATTTTGCCAATGTTCTTGTGGTTCCAAACTGATCACTGCAGCCGTTAGAACTTTTCAGTGAGGTTCTAGATAATTTACTGTCCTCCCAAAGGTGTTCAGTGAGATTCCTCCAGACTTTTTAAAGTGGTTCTTCTGTGTGAATGGAGAGGATCTTTATTGTTATAGTTGTGTGGATGTCCATACAGTAAACACACACAGATGTAAAGCTTCTCCTCTGAGTGGTTCTGCTGGTTCCACAGGGTCTCGTCTGAGAGTGGAGACATGGGAGACCAAAAAAAGTGCACTGGGTTCATTCCAACACCTCCCAGATGACTAATAAGTATGATTGTAAGGATTGTAGGCTATCCTGTGAGAACCTTCAGTTCTGTAAAGACTGTACAATAACAGATTTTATCATTAAAATCCTAAATAAAATGATGTTTATTGGCTTTAAGGTCAGAATGTGAAACAGTGGACTGAATTGAATGTCCTGACTGGTGTTGTCATGGATGTTAACCCGTCTCTGTCTGTTCATTTTATTTTGTTAATTATATAATTTTTTTTATTCCATCTCTGTCCTCCACATTTCTGTCCTCTCGTGTCCATCTTTTAAAAATAAAAATAGTTTTCTTCAGTATATCAGCGCCTGCTGTTTTGTTTGACCCTCACTAACATCCTCGTTAACCCTTTCATCTCCAGTCCTGTGTGTGTGTGTGTGTGTGTGTGTGTGTGTGTGTGTTAGAGTCCACAATCACAGCCTCTATTTGTAACATCCCAGTAACTAACTGATCAGTTTACACTGTTATCAATCAATAATCAGTTGATGACTCAGTCAATCAGTCTGATTCAGCCTAAAACTGTCTTTTAAGAAAGTGTTTAAGAAAAACAAAAAAATCAAAAATTATTTAAAAAGAATTATTTAAAAAGAATTATTTAAAAATCGAGGGTTTGGAGCACAAGAGGTGTAAATGACATTTTCAGAATTTTACAGGAGAGCTAAAACAGAAATTAAGTGTAATTATTTGATTAAAAACAGCATATTTGAGCAATCTATGCTTTTATAGAGATTAGGCTTCACAGAATCCACAGAATTCGCCTGTTGTGTACCAAGCTCAGTGCACTTATACTCCTATTTCGCTCCAAACTCAATAGAAGGTTTTCACTTACGCCTTTTTGTTTTCAGCCTTTATTTCAAAAAGTAAATATTATTGGGAACATATTTTTTACCATTTGATAGAGCTCATCAAGCCCAAATGATGTATAAAACTTATTTTCGCCCCTTTTGCTCCAAACCCTCGGTATAAACTACAGTCCAGGGGTTTGTGCCCAGTCAGATTTGGAAAAAAAAAAAACGAGTGTGTGTTCTGTTGCAGGGTGTGTGTTCTGTTCCAGAGTGTGTATTCTGTTCCAGAGTGTGTGTTCTGTTCCAGAGTGTTCCAGAGTGTGTGTACAGTTCTGGAGTGTGTTTGAGTCTGATCACTACCCACAGTGCAGTCAGGCCACCTCACCACATCACACCACCTTCACTCACTGAACACAGTCTGTGGTCTCTTAGCAACCTGCAGCCAGACATAGTGACACACACACACACACACACACACACACACACACACACACACACCCACACACACACACACACACACACAGTGAGCCAGACAGGGCCTGACCCCTTCAACAGTGCTGATAAAGAGACACACACTGTTTACACACATCTTTTTCTCTCTCTCTCTCTTTCTCTCACTCACTCTCTCTCTAACTTTCTCTCTTTTCCTCCCCATGTGTGTCACTTTCTCTCTCTCATACATTCTCCCTCTCTCTCTCTCTCTCTTTCTGTCTGTAGCTAATGGAACTGGTTCCAGTAGTCAGTTATCGACTCCCATCTCTAAACAGTCTCCGATCTCCACCCCAACCAGCCCAGGCAGCTCCCGCAAGCAGAAGGTACTCTGTCTCACTTCCTCTCTCTCTGTATCGCTCTGTCCTCTCTCTTCTCTCTCTCCCTCTGTATCTCTCTTCTATTCTCTTCCCTTTCTGTTTATCTACTCTTCTCCATTTGTCTCTTCTTTTTTCTCTTCTCTTCTCTTCCTTTCTCATTATCTCTCTTCTCATCTTCTCTCTTTCATTTCTCTCTCTCGTCAGTCTCTCTTTATCTCTGTCTCTCTGTTTATCTCTCTTCCTCTCTCTTCTCTCACTTTCTGTTTATCTCTCTGTTTATTTCTTTTCCTCTCTCTCTCTTCTCTCACTTTCTGTTTATCTCTCTGTTTATTTCTTTTCCTCTCTCTCTCTTCTCTCACTTTCTCTCTTTATTTCTCTTTATCCCTCTGTCTCTCACTCTCTAAAGTTTGTCCCCTCCCTCTGACCTTTAGGACCTTTATCTTCCTCTCTCTCTGGACGACGACAACGATTCACTGGGAGAATCCATGTAAGCTCCTCCCACCTCTGCAGAGGCCAGTCAATCATCCTGATCTGCCAATCACAGAGGTACCTCTGGTGTTCTACGTCTCTGAAACGTCAACATCGCCCCCTAGTGGTGTGGAGGAGTGCATTTGTCATCCCAGCTGCTGTTTGCTGCTTGAGAATTCGTTGCATTCATTTCTAGCACCTTTCCGGATTCATTTCCCTCTTTTTTAAAAAGTTTAAAATGTCCTTTCTGTATGTGCGGGGCACATACAGTGACATGCACAAAAAACAAACACACACACACACACCCACATCCAAATTTTTACAAGCAGTCTGTTGATGTAACTCATCTGTTTTCTGCATTTTTGAAGTGATTTTTAGCACAAGAACTAAATAATGTTTAAAGAACAAAATAAAATGTGCAGTTTGTAATATCAATGCATTTCTGCTTTTTTGCTAACCGTTTAGTCATCTTCACTTTTCAAGCCAAAACGACCAGACTTTTTTTCATACTGTTTCTTCGCCGCTTGGTTCTGCGAATTTCCAAGCAGCAAATGGACATTTTTATGAGAGCATTTCAGTCCGACTTGTACAAAGAACCTTGTTGCAGCATTGATTCTTTATATTAATCTGTTTTTGTAACCTTCTCTCCTCGTCCGTGCAATGGTTTGGTGTGTTTTAAACAGAGCAGCAGCCTTTTTTTCGACAGAGTTTGGTCAAACGCCAAGGTTTTGACCTCCTCCAACACTTTATTAATCAGATGTACTGTCGTCCTCTCTTCATGTCACCATTTCAAACCACTTTTGGCCTTTTCTCTCTTCCTGCTGTGTATATTCACTGTTTTTCTGACATGTTGATGAAGTTTGTTGCTATAAGAGCGTAGGATGGAAACTGTTTTGGGGGGTTTAAAAAAAACTAAAATGAATTCAAAAACAGAATTTCAATTAAAAAAGAAAGGAAAACTGTCCAACCAAAGCCATATGAGGATCCTTAACATAAAAATATAGCACATACACTTCCCAGTGTTTTTTTTTTCAAATGTTAGAAAAAGAAAAAAGAAAAGAAAAAAAAAACATAGTAACCAAATGGAATTTTTTATTTTTTTCTTGAAAGAGGAAATTTGGAATGGTCTAGAAAGTCTGGAAGGGCAATTTAAGGTAAATTGTAAGTTAAAACATCTACTGAAAGCTTCGAAAGCCAAAGTTGTGCTGGACTGAAGGTATATTGTTAAGTTCCTCTGGTGGTGATGTACATATTGGCATGAGTCAAACTAGGTAGAAACTCCTTTAAAGAGAATATAAAAAACAGCCTTGAGCATTTTTACATTTTAGAAAATTTTACATTTTCTATCATTGAAATTGAAAGGGGTTTTGTTGTAATGCATGATGGTGTAATTTTTCTCCTCAGAGGAGAAACATAATTGCAAAGGAATGTCTAATTTTGTGTCACATTTTGGGTCGCTATCTTACTGAAATTCAATCTTTCTGTCCAATTTTATAACAGTTATTTTTAAATTTAGCTCAAAATCCAATTTACAGAAATTTTTGAGATTCTGTCAGTTAAAGCAGCTTTTGGCACTAAATAGTTTGGTCTATCAGTTTTTATGCCTTTTAATATACAAATGTAAAAAAACAACTCAGCATCACTACTGCATACTATTTCACCATCCATGTACAAAAAAGTTATTAAAATTAAAAAAACAACAAAAAACATACATCTTGCACACATTTCTTCATTCAGTACAGTTTCAACCGTTGTATTAATCTTATCATTATTATTAATAATATTAATAATATTACTACTGCTACAAACTTTTGCCACCATTAATAGTGGACGGTGTGGAAGTATCTCACCTCCTGTGGTGCCTTTTTTTTTTACACTTTTTCTTGTTTTTTTATATAAATACAAATAAGAAGAAATGAAATGAATGAAAGATAAAAACTATCAACCTTCACCAGAACTGTTTAGCTGTTTGTAAAGCTCTCTCTCTCTCTCTCTCTCTCTCTGTCTCTGGTCGTTTTATTTGAGGTGGTGATCATTTTTAACTTCGTCTTCACCTGGTTCTGCTGGGATTTTTTTTTAGTAGTTTAGGGTAAATCTTGAAACGGTGCGGATCTTCTCAGACTTGTTTGATTTAGGGATGAAATTTCAGCTTCCTCTTTGATGATGATGATGATGATGATGATGATGTATTTCTTGCTGTATCATCGTGACCTGTGTCAGTGATGTCATTGTGTATTAACTCCTCCTTTTTTTTCGATTAAAATGAGACGTTATTCCACCTCCAGTTTTGACTGTAATCAAATAATATCCACTTTTTTGTTGTTTTCTGTTCTGTCTCTTCCATTGACTGTGCAATTTGTCCACCATCATAAGACATTTATTCCAGATGGATATGAGCCCCATATCCATTAAAATAACACACATCTGCATTCGTTACTGAACATACTCTCATCCGCACAGGATGTTTTCAGCTAATATGTATTTTTGTTAGAGGTAAATATCTCTTTGGCATGCAACGCCAGGCCAAAACACTCATTAATTACAATTAGGGGTGTAAAAATGGTTTGGATTTTGGAAGGTTAAAATCTGTTATTATTCCATTAAATTATATAAACTAAAGCCTGTGTCAGATTTTCCCAAAATAAAAATTTCATGTATAAACAAAAATCTAAGACAAATTTCTTTTATGATACACGACCCTTTTATGATTTACTGTTGTGTAAGTAGTAAATAATAGTTACTTTTTTAAAAGAAATTCTGATTTTGATTGATAGATTTTTTGATTAAATAAAAAATGAAAATCAAAGGAAAAGGATGGAATCAAAAGAATTGTAAGTAATTTGTAGTGTAATTAAGTGGTAATATAATTTGGAATGTAATTGTATTGTAGTTTAAGATTTGATTATGAATTGGAGTGTTTATACATCATATCATTTTAAAAGAAACACCATCAAATGTAGTGTTAAAGTTAGTTTACGATGATGAATCATGTCATACTGATTGGTGATCTAAAGGTGCGAAAAAATCAGAAAGCTGCACTCCTCCCGTTTTGCCGAATAAAACACTGGCAGCAGAAAGACAATTGGTGTCTCTGGCTGGTTTTAAAAGCATTTTTAAGAAAAAGAAGAAATAAGTCTCTTGAGTTCCTTTGACTTTTTGCTTTTTGTAATTGGTTTTAAGATTTAAAAGCTCAAACCAGAAGGAGCAACTGGCCGTCAAAGCAACCTAGTTCTCTAGTGCCATCTTACCTTAAACACACTTACTGGAGTGTGTGTGTGTGTGTGTGTGTGTGTATGGAGAGGTGGAGTCCCTTTCTCCCTGAAGAATAGAAATGGCACAAAACCAATGAGAGAGAGAGAGAAAGAGCTAACGTGAGAAAGAGCGAGGGAGAGAGAGAAAGAAAGGGGAGTGAGCAAAAGAGAGAAAGCAAAAAAGAGGAGGGAGTGTGAGGGAGAGAGGAGGGAAAGAGAGAGCGAATGTGAGAGGGGAGAGAGAGAGAGAAAGAAAGGGGGTAGAGAGCAATAGAGGGAAAGCAAAAAAGAGCAGGGGGTGAGAGAGAGAGGATGGAAAGAGAAAGAGCGAAAGAAAGAGATAGAGAGAGAGTGGCGTCCCGAGACAAAAAGAATAGGGAATAAAAGAAACTGAAAAAGCTTCTATTGCTATTCCAATCATGAGTCCGTCACCATTTAGTCCCCACTCCCACCCCGGCGGTTGCCACGGAAACACAGTGGCAAACATCAAATCAACTTAGCTGTCTGAGAATTAATTACCCTGAAGGTGACTGGAGACGAGAACTCCACCCCAACACCCCCCCTGCACTAACCACTACACACCCCCCAGGCTGAGAGGGGACGACATGTTCCTAAAACACACCCCAGCAAACACTTTTCATGCAGTTTCCATGGAAATTCAGGACCCAAGACTCATCCCCACCTCACAGGTGTTTAGAAACTCCCTTATATGGTTTCAGAGCCCTGGAGCAAATGAGGTACTCGTCCTGGTATTCCAATCCAGCCATTAGAATCAAAGCCATGCTGAGGTGTGTGTGTGTTTGTGTGAAATAGAGAGAGAGATTGGTTTAAGCTGGACGTGCACTGAGACAATCATGATAATGTAAATTTATGGGACACTTTGTGTGTCCTCCCACACCAGGGGGCACTCTTGCACAAGGGGAGGTCCATGACCTGCCCTAGTGTCCGCTGTGTCAGAGTGAAAAATGCTAAATTGGGGTGAGTTTTTGCCTTTTGCACTACAAAGCCCATCCAGTTTTAGGAAGTTGAAGTGGCCTGGTGGTTATGAAGTTGCCCCTGTTATCATAAGGCCAGTGGCACCACTGAGGTACCCTTGAGCAAGGTACTGTCCCCACACTCTGCTCCCTAGGTGCTGTGCTCCTGGCTGCTCACTGCTTCACTTGGTGAATGGGTTAAATGCAGAGAAAGAATTTCACACTGTGCTGTGCTGTGATGTGATCACGTGTGACTATAAAGGGTAACTTTATCATGTCCATATACAATACATTGGGGGTGGGAGGGGTGCTGCAGCACCTCCAGACTTCAGGATTGCAGGTTTAGGCAACAGGAGTAAAAATGCAGTATGTAATATACTTCTTAACCCCCAAAATTCAGATATTGTACTAAAACCACACATTTTACCTACAATACTGTGCCCCTCGCATTTCTTCATGTTTTGCTTCCAAAGATCCAGATTCTTTTTGTATTTTTGATGTGTTCTTGAGGAACCGTTCTCCAGACTTCCTGAAGGACTTTCAAAGACTCTCATTTTCAATCCAGTCCCTGAACCTGACCAGTTTCAGAGGA
>JBBPCY010000082.1:6758472-6778487 GCA_037974405.1 Brachyalestes nurse
ACACTTCACATTATGCACATTCACATTATGCAACTTAGCCTGTGATTATTATTTATTGCTGCTGCATCACTCTGTCTCCTATGTCTTTTGTGTATCATGTCTTATGTTCTGTCTGCGAGAGAGGGGTTTTCAAGTAAGAATTTTTATATATAAATGCTAAATACATTCAGAACAACTGTAATTTCATTCATTACTTTATATGGCCCTCTGGGATGTTTCATAGAATATTGTGAGGAATAATAACTGTCCAACAACATTGCTTTATTTTTACATTACAAAGAAGGCCTGCATATGGAACAAACTCTGTTTTTAAGGACAGTGTATTGTAAACTGGGCTCTGAAATAGTACCCGCTTGACTGATTTTAGCATCAAAACAAGTCCACACATGGCCTCTGTTTAGCTGTAACAGAGAAATTTCTGGGAAAGTAGTGCGTCATCCCTTTGAGAATATTTGCGTGTCAGCCCCCCGGAAGTGGTGTGAATGATAAAGCATATAAAGGAAGATTAATGATAAGTTAAGTTGTAATGCAAGAAAGAAATACAAAAGAAAAAAATACCAGTAATTACAGGACAATAAATGAATGACGTATGGATATGGTACGCTTTAACTGTGGAATTGTTCAGCGATAATCTGATTAGTCATGCACAGGGCACAAAAAAGAAAGCTGTAAGTCTTTATGTCATTAAAAATGGCATTTATATAAAAAAAAGAAAAAAGTAACAAGTCACAAAATCATTGTACCAAGTTAATAACTTTTTGTTTTCATCCCATGCAAGTGTATAGTCACGGTTTGCCGGCTGTCGCAACTCTACCCAGTTAATCTTAATTGACCTGCGCTGAGCTCCATTCCCTGCTTAGAGCACCAGCATTTTGCATTTGAAGCTCCAGAACTAAAGGCAGAAGATTACAGCAGGGACCTGTAAAAGTTCAGATACCCAAAGAGGGTAGAGGCTCTTGCTTGTCAGTGATCTGGAATCAAGGTACAGAGTCCTTATACTGCTGTGATGCAAGCAGGTCAAGTAGGTTAGGGGAGAGTATGGACATTTTTCCTAGACAATCCCAAACATACAGCTAAATTAACTCAAGCCTGGTTCCTACAAAAAGGTAAAGGTCCTTGCGTGGCCTAGCCAACCTCCAGATTTGAATTCCGTTGTGAATTTTTGGAGAGGATTTGGCTAAAATGTTACCACAGTGCTTTAAACGTCTTGAAGCTGTAACTGACTTTGCCACAGATGGCTAATGTTATTCATTTGTGATGAATAACATTAGCCATTAGTGAATAATTTTTTTTCCCCAGTTTTAATAGTAGTTTTAATTTTTAACCTACGTTTGTGTATATTTGACACCATGGTGTATGTCATAGTACCGCAAGCACTAGTGTATTAACAAGAAGTAATGTGAAACAGGAAATGTGGGGGCTTTTGTGGAGAAACAATCAATTGCAATCTCCTGTTTTCTTAATATATAGCCCTTTCTTTCACTTTCTCTTTTTCTCTCTCTGTCTGTTATTCTCTCTGTCTCTCTCTCTCTCTCTCTCTTTCGCTCAGAAAACTGAGATTTTAATTTTTTTTTTTGCTCCCATAAGTGGACTCTCTCCTATCTTACTTTCTCTGGACTGGCTCTCTGTGGAATTTGTGATACATTACAAAATTTACAAAAATTCTCACCTGTAGAACCCAACATGGTCAGGCACCTCAATACATTGTGCAGTTTTACACCACCAGTCGTGCCTTGAGATCCACCCACCAAAGCCTTCTCTTTGTACTTTGCACCAGGCCGAGGACTCCTGGGGATCGTGTGTTTCAATCTGTTGCTCCCAGACTGGAACAGTCCTCCACCAGCACTTAAGACTGGTGCAATTGGTCGAACAGTTGAAGGCCCAGCTTAAAGTTCACCTTTTTAGACAAGCCGTTGGGCAGATGTTATTAATATATCCTTATGTTTTAATTTATATTATGCATTTTACAGCTTTTATGTCTGTCTGCAAAAAGTGTTTTATAAATAAACTTTACTTACTTACTTTCTCTCTCTCTTTCTGTCCCTCTGTCTCTCTCTAGCTGGCCAGCAGAATAGTGGATTGTTATGTTGTCTGTTTCTTTTTCTCTCTCAGTATGGCGGTCCCATGCCAGGCATGCCAATGTCAGGTGCCCCTATGGGTGGCCCTCCAGTTGGGGGATACCCTCAGCAGTTTGGAGCCTTTCCTGGCACCTTCGCTGCTCCTCCTGCTCAAGACCCCATGTGGAGTTACTTCACTGCCATAGCCGGACAGGTAAGAGCAGAATGCAGACTGTGACTGTGTGAGCTTAGTAAAACAACAGCCTTGAACAGCTGGACGCTGAGCTTGCTTTGTGGGACCAAAAGGCCAGATTTTAATAATAACGTGAAAGTTATCTTGCTAGGGGATTTACACAGCAGTTTTCTGAAGGAGAAAAAGTGAGGTGCACTTTTTTTAGGCAGGGATTACACTGCATTTTTTTAATGCCGCTCCTTGCTGCATCCTACCTTCCTATCAGTGTGATGGATGTTAATTTGATATGTGAAAGCAGAAAGTTCTGGTACTTGTCCAATTAAAAAGTAATGTTATTAACTAGCAAACTAACAAAAACGCAGCCATACAAGGCGGAAAGGCACAATGTCTAAAAACGGCACGCAGAATGGAAATCAATGGAAAAAAATGCAGACTTCTAAGGCAGTTGGAAAATAAGCCTTTGCTGGTGTGATTGTTGTGGTAATGATGTTTGGTGTTGTCAGGATGGTGAGGTGGATGCCGAGGAGCTACAGAGGTGTTTGACACAGACTGGGATCGCTGGCAATTACATGCGTGAGTGGATCTTCATGTTGTAATATTTGACTGTCCTGGAGAATAATGTATGAATAGTCCAGTAACTATTACATAGCCAGTGTTAGATGAATATATGTATTCTGAAAGTGACCATTCTGTCATACATGAACACACCACAGCAAACAGTGTGAACAGCATGAAATTCAACCTCTGCATTTAACCCATTCACCAAGTGAAGCAGCGGGCAGCCAGGAACACAGTGTCCAGGGAGCAGTGTGTGGGGACGGTACCTTGCTCAGGGTACCTCAGAGTTGCTTAGCAGTCTTGGGAGTTGTACCCTTGACTTCCTGATTGCAGAGCAAATGCACTAACCACTAGGCTACCAGCTTCCCCAAATTCTTTAATAAAGTCTAATTTGTATGCCCTTTATTTGCAGCCTTCAGTTTGGAAACATGTAGGATCATGATTGCAATGCTGGATGTATCCTTCACAGAAATGTGGAAAAACATGTTCTGCATTTGCTTATTGCCTCATGACTTACTGCTTGGACTGTGCAGAGTCTCTCATTAGGGTTGCACCATTAACTGATTTTTGCCCAATTTGGTTTTTATTTTTTAGTACTTTATTATAATTTTACTAAACCAAAAGCTCACATTGTTTGTTATAAATAAACACACAAAAAGTACTAGACTGATCTTTATTGCTGCTGTCAGTTGCTGTTCCTTACCTGCATTATTGTAGAGAGATTACTCAGGCAAGATGGGCTTCAACGAGTTTAAAGAGCTGTTTGCTGCACTGAACGGTTGGAAACAGAACTTCATGATGGTGGACCGAGATAACAGCGGGACAGTGGAACCTCATGAGTTGTCCCAGTCCATCAACAACTTGGGTGAGTCGGTATGCATTTCTCAGGACGGTCAGTAAAGTGTTTTCTGTTTGTCTTCTGGGTATCGTAACTAGCTTAATTTATTGCAGTTATTGGAGTAGAATGGCCCGATTATACCGTTTTACCCTTTGTAAAACAAAAATTGAGTTAACAAAAAAATTACAATGACTGTTTACATTTTGTTGCACATAGCATATTTGCAATAAATTAGAAATGTAACTTGAGTTTTCCATGGGTTGTTGACTGAGGGTTTGGTTGTTGGAACTGAAACTGTGTCTGTGGTCTACAGGATATAGACTGAGTCCACAGGCATTGGGCTGCATCATCAAGCGCTTTAGCCGAGGAGGCAAAATCTACTTTGATGACTATGTGGCCTGCTGTGTGAAACTCAGGGCTCTAACTGGTGAGTGGGAAGTTGTTTTTGCCTCAGAATGCAGCACACACACAAAGCTTCTAATTTTCTGGCTCATGGCCTTGGCTTGCTCACTCACTCACATTTATCTGGCTAAAGAGTCTACACATGGGGACACCTTTAGACCCCAAGTAGAGTTTTTTGTTTCATAAGAATGTGGCTTTGCATCAATGTCTCTGTTTCATTGTTTTTTTGTCCTTTACCAGTGTCACAAAGTCTCATCAAAAACTTCCCCAGGAAAGTTGCTGTTTTACAAAATGTTGTTGTTTTAGTTTAGTCTAATTTGTAGTAAACTACTTTAAAATAAAACGGCACTTAAAAACAAGAAACAGTCTGTGGGAAAGGAGTTGTTGTATATAAAAAGTTAAAAAGTGCTTTTAGAGAAAATCAATTGAGATGCTGTCGGTTCGTGTAAATGTTTTATATGCATTTTGAACAGCCTACTATCCACACACTGGGAGTATGTGAATTCCCTGCAACTTTTTTGAAAATTGCGATCATTTGTTCAAATACATTATTTGAGTACATTTGAATGTCTTTTTAAGAGATTTATACTTATGACTGTAATGCACATTTGCACATTTTTAATGCCTGAATGATGAGTAAGCCTTGCCCAGTCACAGTGAGTATACATACTCTACTGTCATTCCCTGCACTGCAGATTGCAACAAATTGCAAATTACTCCTCAAACCCTCCCTTTCCACATTATTTTCAGTCATAAAAACTCATTTCCATTTTTTTGAGCCCTTTTGTAACTGCTTGGTGTTTATATTTTTCTATAGAGAATTTTAGGAGGAGAGATGCAATGCAGCAAGGAGCCGTAAACTTCCAGTATGATGAGGTATGTAGATATTTGTACATGTTTGGTTTCAATGGCACGAGTGTGCGTATTGCCATGAAAAAAGCAAAAAACGCGGAGGATATTTGCGGATTCAGCGAGTGTTTCCGTGAACAATATATGTATGAGTGTGTGTGTGTGTGTGTGTGTATGTATATATATAAATTGTATATAAAACTGTATAGATCTACTTTATACATTTAACTATTAACTGTATATATTTAACTATTACCAAGCCAGTCTCTCAACATTTAACATATAAAATGCAGTGCGGAAATGGTGGACCACAAGAGAACAGAAACAGAAACTAGTTGCTGGTTAATGGGGCATCTTAACCACATTTCTAAAATTTGCTATGCTTGTCCAGACAGAACATAAATACTGGCGTATCACAATAATGCAGCTAAACAGCCATTGGCTGGGGCTTCATGCATGGTTTCTGAGAACTCCACAGCTTTACACCCCTTTAGCCAACAGACATGTTGACCTTAGGCTGTTGCAGTTGCTCCAGAGCATCCCATTCTATTGGTCAAGGCAATTCTATGCACAATGTGCAAGCTGTGTGTGCACTTTTGTCAGCAGAGTGTACACCTCAAGAATTTCTGCATTTACATTGGTGTTGAACAGGAACCTAACGTTACGTCTCCAACACAAATATAGCAATTGTGTCAACCCCCAGTGAACCTATTGTTGTCCTTTGAGTGTTTACATAGAATGCTGATGATGGTAAAATAATAAATCTGACCTAAACTACTTTTGGTCTATTTTGCCTCACAACTACAGGTACCCCTTCACCATAAATGAATTTAGTTTTAGGCCAAAATCTTCTGAACACTAACAATGTCTCAGGCATCAGGCAGCACATTCATTACCATTTAATGGAATAACTTTGTGTGAGGGAGCTTTTAGAGGCAGATGTCTGGTTCCATTCACCACCACTGTGAACAATTCTGATTTCTGTCAGTTTCTCAACAGAGAACCATTTCACACCATTCGTAAGGCTTCATAACCCCCAAATAAGCTTTTTACACAAACCTACATAAACCTTCATAATGACTTTTGCCATAACGTCTACTCTTGGTCATTTCAGCTCAGCAAGTGATGACACTTGTTGAAGTAAACCTTTATAAATGTCATTTACAATTAGTCACAGCTCATGCATGTCGTATGATGCATGTTCTGACAGGCTTACATTAGTGACATGTCTACTTATATAAATCCGGCCCAAGAGTGTCGCTCTGCAAAAGCTGAAGAGCAAAGGTGTTGCAGAACATTAATTTCTACTCATCTTGTCACTCACACCTCCTCCTGAAGACCCCACCCTAGCCGTGGTTCAGATATTCAGACACATCATGTAGCATTTGCCATTCTATTCCTCTGACCTCCTTCTGCATCATCTAAAGGTCAGGAAAAGGTCAAAGATCATCTCTGTGGCTTGGGTTTCCAATAGAAGGTTAGCTGCATTGCTACACGTAGGAACAGAAAGACACTTGAAACGAATGTGAACAATGCAGTATGGCTTCTTCTAGTCATATGCATGAAGCTGTATATAAGAAAGTGAAGAAATGGGCTTGTGGTTTATCTAAAAAAATAAGGAAGTGCTTTTTTTTTAGATTTCTCTGCTAAAGCAAAGCTGAAGTAAAACTGAACATATCTGCTTCTGGTTTCTTTATTAAAGCTAAACAGCTCGATCAAGTCACTTTTTCAGTTTAGGCCTTAAAACCAAAATCTAAATCTACAACATTACAGTTGCTATTGCTATTAATGTCAGTAGCAGTGTACAATTTATTGCCCCTCCATCAGCTAATTTGTCTTTGTTTTTTTGCCTCTTTTATTGCATTTTTCAATTTAACGTTAGCTGTCCTCTCCAAATGATCACCTTACCTATCTCCGCCTGGCTTTAAATACCCTGCTCTTGTTCTCTTACTCTTTCGGAGGGAATGTTGCCGCCCTTCTCCAGTGTCGGGTTGGGGCTAATTTTAGCGGACCGGCCCAAATGTGAGGGGTCATAATGCTGGATAAATACAGTGGACGAGGCCGACAAGGGGGCGTCACGGGCTAAAGCCGGATCTTTTCTTCTGTTCCCTCTCTCCCTCTTCCGGAGTCGCACCATTCCCTCCAGCTGTTCTTTTGGCCAGAGAGGTAAGTGCTTTCTCTGTAAATATGTTGGGCTGCTGCTGCTCTGGCATGCCTCTCAGAGTGAAGGTGTAATTTAGAAGGTTTGATAAGGCCAGTGCAGATCACCAGAACTTCAGTTTAACACGCACAGTGCGGTCTACATTAGAAGAGCTTCGTTCTGCAACCTGTGACCTAAGTTTTATAGATAACACGTTTAGGGCGTGAAAGGATGTGGCTAAAGCGCTGATGGCTGAACTGCAGCCTGGAATAGCTCACTATTACTCTTCAGGCGTCTCCTCCTTCCCTTTGAAAAAGCACGGTTGCAAGGTTGTGGACTGGGCTCATAGAAACTACAGTGGTTAGTTGGCATGCTAAATCGAACGCATTTAGCATGAAAAGAGGTTTGGCTACAATATCTTGTTGTGGTTATTATTATTATTGTTATTGTTATTAATTGTAGTAGTAGGGTTGCGGTCGTATTTTAGGCAGGTCTATCCTGCTGACCCTGCTGTACTTGTATGGACTTCCCTGATTATACCAAAGCTAAAATGTGCATCCTCCAGGAACCACAGCGAATGATGCTGCAAAGACAAATGTTCCGCCACTGATAAGGATACACTAATGGATGACGCACTAGTGCAGCATCAGATTAGTTTGGCTAACGTGAGCTATCTGATCTGCCTTGAACCATGTGTGCGCATTTCTGTACTCTGCACAGTGGTCTCCTGAGCCCTGCCAAGGGCATTGCGAGAGCAGCTGTGACTGTGTTTATATATAGCCTGACCTATTGGTGCAGCGTCGGGGACGGATAGAGGGATGAGGGTGCCACACATGGTTGAGGCAAAGGTCAAGGATAAGAGCGTCTAGATAGAACAGGTCTCATGAAAATGCCTGTCATACCCACTCCCCTAAAAAGATAACGCAGAGAGGTGGGGGTGGAGTGCTGGCTACGTGCAGACAATCGTACGGCTGGAAATATCTTTTCCAATGAGCCAGATTAGCTCGCCCTGTAGATAATTTCTGTAGAACATTTCACATCCAAGGTGGCTGTGAGACCACAAGGTGAATATAAAAAGAAAGTAATCAGTGAAATTCTCGGATTAGAGCCCTGTACGGCTTTAGCATCTGCTGTAAAGGCCCAATCATACCACGCCAATGTTTTCAAACAAACGCCAGCCTTGTTCAGGCTTCCTGGGTATAGCAGTCAAGCTTTTATTAGGAAATACTGTCCATTTTCTCCTATCACTCAGCGTGATGATAGCTAGCAAGGACACCCAGAAGAATAGACAAGCTTTCTCAGAGGAACAACTTGGAACCACATGCCCCGAATTAACCTAATGAAAACGTGTAGAGCGCCTTGTTTACAGACTAACCCGAAGTAGGAAGTTTGGAAAATTATGATACCGCTGCCCATTCACACTCATGTTATAAGGGGTGTTTATACATTCTGAATGAGGCACTGTGCTGGACAGGCAGTTTGAATGCAGCCTATATGTATATGTCAGTCTTAAAGGCACAGTTACTAAAAGCACACCAAAAAGAAAGGAATGGAGGTATTTTAGTGCAGTCAGAACACTAAATTTGTCCAGGCTGAAGCGTAGGAGTCCCTGTCTATTTGTGGACAGAACAGATTCCACACAATTAAAAAGAAAAACACCAATGGAAATTTTTGTTCTCTGTTATGGTTTTGCAAGTTCCTGTCTCCCTCAACACACATTTACATGTCTGGCCTGGTCTTACCTTCCTCTTTTTTTCTCTATCTTTCTCTTTCCCACTCTAATTTGATCTGGCTGATTCATGCCCAGTTTTTTTTAGTCTCCCTCTCTTCCTCTCTCTCTCTCTCTCTCTCTTCCTCTCTTTTTCTAATTTCTCTCACTTTGGTGGATCTGTTTCTTGCATTTGTGTTGCTTATTCTCTCTCCCTCTCTTTCTCTCTCTCTCTCTCTCTCTCAGTGGTACAATGCCTCACGCGTACCCATTCCTTACTCCTGAGCAGAAGAAGGAGCTCAGTGATACTGCCCTGAAAATTGTTGCTCCTGGCAAGGGTATCCTCGCTGCAGATGAATCCACAGGTACACGCAGACAAACTACATTTAAGCCTTGCAACCATTGCATATTGATGCAAGCCCATTTTGGTGGTGCCTAGTTTTCTCCTCAATTTAGTCACTAATATTTCCACTTGTTAGCTCCCTCAGTCACATTGTGGCCCAACTGCTGCTAATACAATGTCACTGGACAGCGCACACTGGCTAGCATCATGCTGTGTGACGGGTGGGCAGATAAAGACAGAGGATTCACTTGTGGACTACCGGACATGGATGGAAATTAGGGCTGTAACGATATGCGACATGAAACGAAATCGCGACACTCAGATCCACGAACCTGTGTCGCAGTGTGAGAAGGCAGAATTGTGACACACCCCTTCCAACGCCCAGAGTTATCCTTCCCATCCAGATGCAATCCTACCACATCTTTAAAACCTGTTCCCCCTCCGCTAGGGGAGGTTGGACCCCTACCCTAACGGAACGGTGAACTGAGAGAGGCATGTTGACTCTAATTCGACTCCTTCTGCAGTATGAATGGGAAATAAGCGGTATTGGAGCATATATAGATTTTATAATTTTGTGGTAAAGATAAAGTGTCTCCAAACAAAATGCATCTCAGAATTCTTCCTCTACAACCCTCCCCAGAAAGAGAAACATAACATGAACCGAATTGTGGGTCAAAAATCGTCATACGAACCAAATTGTGGGTTTGGTGTATCGTTACAGCCCTAATGGAAACTTTGTCTCAAGGTTTCTTTCATATCTCTATATTTTAGTAAAATTTCATGATTATTAAAAATAAGTCATTATTAGGACAAACTTTTAATGACATTAGTGACATTAATGATATTTTTAACATGGTATAAAATGCTGCTGCCAAAAACATGTTTACATTTACGGCATTTAGCTGACGCCCTTATCCAGAGCGACGTACATTACATTAGTCTTACACTCGTAAGCTAAACTATTCAACCATAGTGCTGCGTGCTCGGTACCCCTAACATCAGTCCAACAATATCTAAGCACATGACAGAGAGAAGTCAGAAGTGAAGACAGAAGTATGGAAGTTTTTTTTTTTTTTTTTTTAAATATATAACAAGAATAAGTAGTAATGGCACAACTAGTCACCAAGGTGTTCCTTGAAGAGGTGGGTCTGCAGGCGACGCTTAAAGACAACAAGGGACTCCGCGGATCTGATCGGAAGAGGGAGTTGAGTACATTGAGTACATTAGGCCACCTTAACTTATATCTTTTGATATTTTCTCTTTTAGAGCCCACAAGAAAACACGTTCAGTAGTTGAGCGGGGTATTGGCCAGCTGAAGAGGAGGTTTCATGTGTTGCATGGAGAAGTGCGCCTGGCACCAGCTAAGGTCTGCAAAGTCATTACAGCCTGTGCAGTGCTTCACAACATCTGCAAAGTACGACAAATCCCCCAAACCTCTCGAAAGCAGCCATGGTAACCGTGATGAAGGTGATTTTAATGATATGATGAAGACATTCAGTTTACCCAGGGGAGAGACTTGTCCCAGAGTGGGCTTCGTCACAGAGCTCAATTTACAAATTAGCATTTTAGGTAAGTGACAGTAACTGCTGTCTGTAGCCCACTGAACAAATATTCTATACAACTATAGTTGAACACAAATGCTGTTATAAAGACCACATGACCATGATACACTTTTTATTTTTCATTCTTTTTATATTTTAGCAGCTCAATTTTTAGCTTATAAAACTCCTCCTGTAAACAGAGAACTTTTTTGTGCAAATTTACCTTTTAAAATTGCTTTATTTTCTTCAACTAACTGAGTTAAAAGTAAACACTGCTCTTCTGTCCAATTTGGTTTTCGTGGTCTTTTACTTCCTTCCATGTCTCTTGGATTGTTGGCTACATACCATCCAAAAGTGCATCTTAAATAGACTGTCCTACAATCACGTAAAGTGGTAAAAGCTGAGCCATTTTGCTCCAATAAATTTGAAATGGATTACGAGTAATAAAATCAGTATGGTAAATAAATGTAAGAATGTAAATATAGTAACTGCTGTATGGAAATTGGTTGCTTTAAAAGTAGACACATTTTCAACATTTGGCTATTTTAATTAACTTTAATATATTTTGCCTATAACAGAAACTTTGCATAAAGTAGCCTGTAGTCATGATTATACAATTTCTTTATATACAAACATTATGATTTCACTGTTTATTCTATCATATATTCTATTTTTACCAAGAGTCCATTTTAAGACCTTTACAGATTTTTTTTTTATCAACCAATCACAGTCCTTGAATTGCTGCATCATCCCTAGCAACGTGGTCAACCACGCCTCCTCACTAAGATAAAGGTTTTTGTATTTTCCGTACTCAGAGTTTCTCTAAGAAGTTTTCTTAATCACTTTTAGTCTAAGACTCCCAGCTAGGACTTTTTAGGCTAAGATAGGAGCTCTCTGAGAGAATTCTAAGAAGCTTTGTGAATACGGGCCCAGATCTTCAGTTAATCGTAAGATCTAAAGGAAAACTTGATTGTCTTAGAAATTAGTTTTATACATGTCAATTTTATCTTAGTGATGAAATTCATATGAAACTGAGAAGCTGATGAGAACTTCTGTCTTAAGTTATTTTTTTCTTTTGCTCCCTATTTCTTCAAATAGAGATTTAGGAGAAAACAAGTCAGACTCCAGTAATCTCCAGAGAAGAAGATGATTTATTACTGATCAGACAAAGAAAAGACTGCTGTGAGCTGAAGAATCTGTATGTGGTGTGTTTGTAGGTGCCGACCCGTACGTGATCATTTCCTGCGAGAACAAATCCCTCCAGTCCCGAGTTCAGAAGGACACACGAGACCCGCTCTTCGACTTCAGAGCCGTTTTCTACCGGAAGAAACCAAACAAACCAATTACCATCCAGGTGAACCTCCTGACCACATCTCACAACCTCCTGACCATATCACATAACCTACTGACCTCTCATGATCTCTTGACAACATCTCATAACCTCCTGACAACATCTCTTAACCTCCTGACATCTCACAACTTCCTGACAATATCTCATAACCTCCTGACCACATCTCACGACCTCCTCACATTTCACAGCCTCCTGACCGCATCTCATGTCCTCCTGAAACCTCATGACTTCCTAACCACACATCACAACCTCCTGACCATATCTCATGATCTCTTCACTACATCTCATGACCTCCTGACCACATCTCATAACCTCCTGACATCTCATGACTTCCTGACCACATCTCATGACCTCGTAATCTCATCTCATTACCTACTGACCACATACCGTAACCTCCTGACACTGCAAAACCTCCTGACCATGTCTCATGACCTCCTGACCACACCATATCCTCCTGATATCTCATGACCTCCTGACCTCCTCTCATGACCTCCTGACCACACCTCATAGCCTCGTGAAATCACAAAACCTCCTGACATCTCCTGACCTCCTGACCACATTTTATGACCTCTTGATATCTCCTGACCTGTTTACCACATTTCATGACATCCTGACCACATCTCATAACTTCCTGACCACATCTCAACCTCCTGACCACATCTCGTGACCTCCTGACCATCGACCAGATCTTATAAACTCCTTTGCACATCTCATGACCTCCTGACATCTCATGATGTTCTGACCACATTTCATGACATCCTACCACATCTCATGACCTCATGACCACATCTCATGACCTCCTGACCTCATCTCATAACCTCCTGACCTCATCTCATAACCTCCTGACCACATCTCATAACCTCCTGATATCGCAAAGCCTCCTGACATCCAATGACTTCCTGACCACATTTCATGATCTCCTGACATCTCATGATGACCTGAACATATCTCAGAACCTCCTGACCACTTCTCATGAACTCCTGACCACGTCTCATGACCTCCTGACCACATCTCATAACCTCCTGAGATCTCATGACCTCCTGACCTCATCTCATAACCTCCTGACCACATCTCATAACTTCCTGACATCGCAAAACCTCATGACATGCCATGACCTCCTGACCACATTTCATGACTTCCTGACATCTCATGACCACCGGAACATATCTCATGACCTCCTGACCACATCTCATGACCTCCTGACCACATCTCATAACCTCCTGACATCACATGACCTCCTGACCACATCCTATAACCTCCTGACATCTCATGATTTCTTGACCACATCTCATAACCTCCTGACATTGCAAAACCTCCTGATACCTCCTGACCTCCTGACCACATTTCCTGACCTCCTGACATCGCAAAACCTCCTGACACCTCATGACCACATTTCATGACCTCCTGACATCTCATGATGACCTGGCCACATCTCATGACCTCCTCACCAATGACCACATATCATAACCTCCTGACCACATCTCATGACCTCATGACATTGCAAAACCTCCTGACCACATCTCATGACCTCCTGACCCATCACATGACCTCCTGACATCGCAAAACCTCCTGACATCTCATGACTTCCTGACCACATCTTATAGCCTCCTGACATCTCATGACCTCCTGATCTCATCTAAAGACCTACTGACCACATCTCATAAAGCCTTGACCACATCTCATGACCTTCTGACAAATTACCACATCTTATGACCTCCTGACCACATCTTATGACCTCCTGACATCTCATGACCTCCAGACCACATTTCATAACCTCTTGACCTCTCATGACCATATCTCATAACCTTCTAACATCTTATGATTTCCTTACCATATCTCACAAACCTATCTAAAATATATCTATCGAACTGTGAAACTGCACAGTATGACAGGGCTCAGTGAGACCTTTCCAACGACCCCTCGTTCGCCATAATAGCCCCGGGAGAAAAGGAGTTATACTGTTCACCTCGGACAAAAGTGATTCTCTCCCGTTAACGATATAACGAATCTCCTGTGACTATTATGGCCAACGCGGGGTCATTGGAAACAGGGGCAGACTGGGACTAAAAAATGGCCCTGGAGTGGGGGGGGTCGAGGTGCCCGCAGTGGACTGCGTCTCGGCCGTGGTTTGTGGGGACAGGGTTTGGTGCACAGAGGTCTGTATCTCAGCTGAGAAAGACAGTTCAACAGCCGTGCACCGGACAGACATTTTGGACTTTTCCAGAAAGTACAGATTGCCAGTCCGCCCTTGGTTGGAAAGGTCTCATCGAGCCCTATCTGACTGTGAAGTTCACGGAGATTGATGGTTGCCCCACCTAGAAAAGCTACGAGCACGGTCCATGGTGGACTAAAGTATCGGGACACCCGGGCGAGGTGTCCAATACAGAATATCGGATCAGCGCATCTCTACTCCTTATGACCTCCTGACCACTTCTCATATCCTCCTGACATCTCATGATGACCTGACTCTGTCTTACAACCTCCTGACATCTCATGATGACCTAACCCCGTCTTACAAGCTCCTGACAACCGTCAGTTTCACCTGCTAGTTAGGGCACTACAAAATTGCCTCGCGACACGTCACACTTGCACTTTCTTTCTCTCTCTCTCGGCGGAGGACAGTAGTACCCAGGGCTGGACTGGAACAAAAAATCGGCCCGGGCATTTTGAGCCGGGGTCCAGGGTGGGTGTGGTATGCGATCCGGACCGGCAGACAGGATTCCGCGCCGGCCCAAAATGACCTGGCAAGACCAAAATTGACATTGGCCCACCGGGCCCGGTATACCCGATGGCCAGTCCAGCTCTGGTAGTGCCCCCCAGATGTATCTGTCACCGTGTCCAGCAGACCCCACCTCATGTGCAGGCTGTGTCTGAAGTAGAGAGACGAGACAGAGATAAACTGCCAAAATCCGGCGCACTACTTAAGTAACAGAAACACAACATCCAAGTGTCCAAAATTAACTAAACGTCACCTTTTCCTGTTCACTAGTTAGCCCCCTATATAGCAAACACTATGTAGTGAACGAGTCAACGAGTGAACAAGTGCACTTTTCGGACACTGCTTAAATGTGTGTGCTTGATATAAAACTGAGGCGCTAGTTTCTCATCGAGTGGTTTTTACCAGCCTTAAACCTGACTAGCAACATTAGCTATGGAAGATCTCTGACCAGTTACAGTGATTTAAAGCAGCTAAAATAGGATTAATTTTCCAATTTATAATAGTACAGATATTTTTCTAATATAACAAAGACTGTGTGTGTGTGTGGACAGGTGTGGAACAAAAACATTGTGAAGGACCAGTTTATGGGTCAGGTGGTCCTGCCAGCGTCACTGAAGGACACTGCTGATCCTCAGACGGTCCAGCTAAAGAAGAAAGGAGGTCAGAAGGCTGAGGAAATACCTGGCAAGATCAGCCTCAAGGTCGTGACGTCCAGGGAACTGACGGCCATGTAACACAGAGGCTAATTACACATGCACCTTGTAGCATGCAGCCACTCTGCTCTTAAAGCAACAGTTCAGCTAAAAATCCAGTTTGACCACAAAAAGCAGTGGAGACCAGGGGCAGCTGTGACACCTTGACCTCTGTTTGGAAGATGTAACACAAACTGTAAACCTCATGAAGGCATAATTAACATTTATGGCCACGTCAACATCATTTTTGCTATTTTGACGGTGGAAAAAACAGACTTGCCACAGCTCAAAAAGGCTCAAAAAGGTCATCCCAATGTTTATACGTAACCTCCAATAAACCAATCAGAACGGCATAAAATCACCTCCCCTTTATAAGGTGGGGGCAGAGCTGTGTGATTGCTGTTACAACATTGTTTACCTGTAAACCAGATCAGTTTTCAGCTGAAAAAATAGACCATCGCACATCACTGCCAAATGCCGTAAACTACACTATTCTTTACTTAATTTTTGGGTATTTCATTAAACAATATGATAATGTGAAAAGACCAGTATTATATAATAAAATGATTACATACCTGTGTTCATAATAATGAACCCATGATTTTAAAACTCGCCACTTAAATATGGCTTAATATCACACCAGTACATTTTGTGGCTAACATGGGTCAAACTAGCCATAAAACATAATTAAAAGTTAAAACTAAACCACTTGAATACTTTGTTTCAGTACTTGAAATTGGTTTCCTTGGTATAAACTATTTTAAAAATATAAAAATGTGTTATAACCATCCCTGGTCTCCCCGGTCAATCAGTGTTCTGCCCACAGCACCCTCTAGTGGATTTATTAGTCTGTGCAACTCTTCTCCTACATAAGCAAATATATATATATAAAAAAACATAAACTATCTGTACACGAATGTAACTCCTACTTCTGTTTTAACTAACATATTTTAGTCCACATTTATTGACAACTGTGAGGCCTAAACAGCCAGAAACCACATAAACAAGTCTGGGTAAATTGGGTGGGTGGGTGGGGGGGTTGCATTAAAGCACCCACCCTTGCTGACAAAGCTTAGCCATTACATGGCCAATGAGCATAAAATCACATTTACAACTTAATATGTATGAAAGCCATTCCAAAACACCAGCCGACCTTCACACTGTGAGAGAACTTCATGATGAATGGACCAATAGAAAAGATCAAAAATTAATTGGAAAATATATTTTTACATTAACTTTCATAACAAGTTATGAACATTTGCTTACTTTACCTGTGAAGTTACTTGTTTATATACATCTATAAATACAATGGGCTATTTAACTAAGCAATTGTTTATTTGTTCAATAAAGACATTAGAAAAAACAAATAAACAAATAAAATGTGAATGTTGAGTGTGAGTGTGTTTCCTGGGATCTCCTGCATAAAGTCAGTATGGGCCATACAACACTACCAGCCAGAGGTTTGGGCTGACCCTCGTGAATAAAAAAGATACGTTGCTCTTTCAAAATTTGATAACAACATTAGAAATACCTAAAACTAATGTAACTGACTAGTTTTGAAGTGTAATAATATACACAGTAGATGCAGTTTAATAGATGTGAAAGTTTATTTGAAATTTTCATTAAAATAACCCCCCTCACCACATCATTTCCAGCAGTTTTTGGAAATAACTTGTGCCCAAACCTTTTCAGCTCCTTTTAAAGTAGCAAACCATTCTGTCTCATTTACTGGACACACATTTTGAACTTATAGATCCAGCTCATCCCTGCAGCTCAATGGGAGAAATATCTGGAGACTGGGGAGGCCAAGATATCGTTCTCTAAACTTTCTGCTTTTCTTTGGACTGGATATAATTTTGGCACAATTTTGTAGAATCATTATCCTGTTGAAATTTTGTCCATTGATGCGTAAACCAGAAGGAATTGTGTGATGCTGAAGACCTTATTGATACTTTTCTTTTTTCCTGATGAAAACAAAGTAAAAGTCTGTGCACTAAAGTCAAACCTGATCTGTCTCTTCAAAACCAGAAGTTTGAGCCTTAATGACTAAATCATGTATTACTACAGACTACAAAAAATTGAGAACAAGTTTCTAATATTTTCCAGTAATAAAATGGAGCATACTGTTAAATAAAAAAAAATCTGAGGGTGGGCCCTAATTTCTGACCTTTATTGTACTTTAATCAGTCCATCAAGTTAAATCAGAAGCTGCTGATAAACTGAACACATCCACATCCTTTTACTGAACACACATAATTCTGCACCACCCGCCCCCCACACCCCACATAGACTATCCAGATCAGGGTTCCCTCATAACAACCGTTCAATTCCATGGCAGTGTCCTCAAATTCAGAAACTTTTTAAGGATTTTTGAGGCCCAATTCCTCAAATTTAAAGACTTTCCTGATTTAATATCTCAAATTCACGGGTTTTTTGAGGACATTCCAGTACCAGTGTCCTGGAATTCAAGGACTTTCCAGGCCCAGTGTCTTCAGATTGAAGGATCCAACAAGTCACAGTTTCAGACCTAATTTGAGGTTTGTTACTGTTCCACCACTGTTCTCTTAACATTAGGGTTCTTGCTGCTGTTTGCCCTGCATCACTCAACTCCGACCATTTCTGCACACATGACCGTCCACTTTCTCCAGACAAAAACAAACAGATGGAGGGACACACATGAAGATAGCAGGACGGAGCCTATTTGCTACCAACCAGGGAAAATTTGTTAATAGATCTTCCGTTTCTGTTGCTGCACTATAAATTCAGTGACCCTGGCCTGTTTATAAGGCATATTTTTTTCTAGGGCTGAATGATATGGATAGAAAATCAGTAGTGATTCAGCCCTGTGCTGTCTTTTGATTGAGATACAATTCAGGGCAGCCAATCGGAAAAGAGCTCATTTACATATATCAGTCTTAAAGGCGCAGTCACAAAAACAGCCTGTTAAGTCCTAAGAGATAAACAGAGGTTGGGAAATGAATTATGAATTATATTTTTTGGCACATGATAGGAAAAATGACACAGACGGAAAATGCAGAAGACTCTTTAACAACATGTCAGCCAATTAGAGTCTTTAAAGGTTGAAAATAATACACCCAGTAACTCACCTGGAGCTGTGATTGGCTAGAGTCTCATTTGCATATTACAGCCTTCTGGTATCACTATTGCAGAGACTGATATCGCCATGACGATGAGACCTCATGTGGTGCAGGCCTAGTACAAGTAGTTATTGTTTAGTATCCAACATGAAAATACAAAATAAAAGTCTTTTTAAAAATTAAATCATAACCAAAAAATCTACATTTTTTTCTTTCTTTTTTTATTTTTTTAATTCAGCCGAGTTCTCAAACTGCATTTTTTCTTCTTTTTTGTTTTTTTTTTAAATATTTGAACACTCAAGACACAACCATGCACGATTCGGAATTCCAAAAGTCTATTGCTTCAACCACAATTTAAAATAGCTTATCCAAAATAAAAAAAAAAACAAAACAAAAAAAAAGATAATTTCCTCCCCCCTTCCACACACACTTTTCTGTTTCTGTATCTTTTTCCCCCACTCTTTCACTTTTTTTTTTCGTACCCAGTCAGGTTCGAAAGAGCAGATTTCGGAGGTGGGGGGAGGGGGAGGGAGAAGCGCTTGCCTCAGCGCTTTACAAACATTGGAATTGAATAATAATTTATAAAGAAAGTTCGTTTTTTTAAAGTCTTTTGTTCCATTCTCATTATTACACACCGATAAAGTCACAGCACGTGTACAGGGTCGGACATTCAGAAGGGGGGGTTGTGGAGGGGGGGAGGGGAATGTACAAAGGCGTCGTTCTCGTCACAAACGTCCGTTTTTTCACCTTTTATCTTTTTTCCCATGTCTTTGCTTTTCCGTTTTTGTGCTCGTCATTCCTGAAGGGCCCCGAGTGTCTGAACGTCCGAGGGCCACGCCGTGTGTGTGAGTGTGTGTGTGCCCCTGAGTTCTCTCCTTTACTGAGGGCCACACTCCAGTAGCAGGTCCAAACAAAAGTCAAAGGTCATCTGCTCTTTTTTTCGTGTCCTCCTTCGGCCGTCGCTCCTCCCCCGTTCAAAAACATTTAAAATTCATATCAAAGAGTAGCCTGAATACCGTCGCCATAGTTACGGTTCCCTTTTTTTAATTCTTAGAAAAACAGAAATAGTTCTAAATGTACACACACTGGTTCACTGCAGGTCAAACTGGGACCATTAAAGCGATAGTCTGGCGAACCAACAACACCCCCCTCACAAAATGCATTTGATTGGCCAGGACACATTGCCTGAGCATCTGTAGTAGACTTGCTTATGCGGTTTCAGACACATTACGACATCCACAAAGAGCTAAAATAGCCACATCAGCCCCTTAGTTGCTTCTACTCTCATTAGCTACTGCGCTGTGCAAATATCTTGAACCCGCTTCATTTCTTTGCCTTTTGCTTTGAATCACCTTTTTTCTGCCTGTCAAACTATCTTATCTTTGGCATATTAAGGAGTTTAAATAAAAGAAACAGGAACAAATGTTTTGCTGTGACGGGCTGCAAAGAGTCTAAAGATACAAGGAGCCTAGATAAAGGAGTTCCAACCACTCAGCATTCAGCACCACCAGTATACTGATCACCAC